>OY757918.1:103766133-103893633 GCA_963585895.1 Sepioteuthis lessoniana
CGTATAAGAATGGCATATATCAGTACATGTAGTAGTAGTAGTAGTAGTAGTAGTAGTAGTAGTAGTAGTAGTAGTAAGTGTCTGGACGACGACAGCTCGGAGGAAGTGGTCTGAAATGAGGAACATGGCATCTGGTATTTTTCTATAGAGAGAGACGAAAAGGAGGAGGAGGAGGAGAGAGAGAGAGAGAGAGAGAGAGAGAGAGAGAAGGAATGGAATGAAATAAGGGCGGGAATGAAATGAATGGAGAGAATGGGGAAGAGAAGGAAGTTGGGAATGAGAGAGAGAGAGAGAGAGAGAGAGAGAGAGAGAGAGAAAGAAAAAAGAGAGACCGGAGTAAGAGAAGAAATGAAAGAGAAAAGAAAGATAAAATCATAGAAAGAGAAGAAAGAAGTTCGAAGAAAGAGAAAAGAAAAACGGAAAGAGGAAAAAAGAAAAAGAGAAAGAAAGAAAGAAGGGAATAAAAGAGATAAATGAAAATGAGAAAAAAGAGGATATTATATTGTGAGTAGGCATAAGAGCAAGAAAAAGAAAGAGACAAAGAGTTGATGGAAAGAAGAGAGAGAGAGAGAGAGAGAGAGAGAGAGAGAGAGAGAAATATAGAATGACAGAGGAAGTGGGAGAGAATGCTATTAAGAGAAAAAAAAAGTGGTACAGGTGTTTACAAGAAACGGACGGAAATTCCCATCCAAATTGGTATACAAAGGCTACGAGACTATCAAGTCAGGAGTTTGATTTCATGACTGAGACAGACCTTATTAACTGCAGGAATATTTTGGCGACATTTACTGCAACGTTATAAAGAATTCTAAGGGAAAGATTCTTTATTACGCCAAGCTTACGTCGGAATCAGGCCATGAAGATAAACAGAAGGTTAGGAAGATTTGCAGCGATATTTCAAGAAGAGAGAACCAGCCTGCCGAGAAATTCTGATTTTTAATATGGACTCAAAAATTGATCTCTGGCGATGCAACAATCTCGACCATTTGGCAGACACAGCCTGATCTTTATTAATGGGTAAATTGCTCTGTAAGAATTAATTGGATGATGAGTCTGCGAACTCGATATTCAAATTGGATTCGGATTCGATTTGCACTTATATGAATTCTAGCTTTACAATTAAAAAGGAATAAAAAGGCAAATATATCTACGATATTGAGCACTCTTTATTAATAAATATAGCAAAATACAATCTTATATATATATATATATATATATATATATATATATGTATAATTGACTGATTTTTTGGCGTTATGTCAAACTGTCAAGAGTTATTTTATGCATAAATATGAGAGAATTGCTTTCATTGTATATTAATATTTTTGCTCAGGAGTTTTTGTACACGGTTGTATGGTTTTAAATATTCCTATCTAACACTAGTAATCATATAAAAGTTGCTGACCGTAGTCGAGGGTGACCAGAAGGCTCCCTTTTCAATAGCTACTACACCGAGGTGTAGGGGAGGGCGCTATTCTTTCCCTAGATTGCTCCACTTTACCCTCGATACGTACCTTATATTGCTGAGTGTTAAGCAAGGAGATATCAAGTACCATTTTTAAAGTCTTTGGTATGACGCGATCTGGGATTGAACCCAGGTCTCCCGGACCATTGGCGAACACTCTACCCTCTAGGCCAATGAAATTATTTGTATTTAATCATACATATTAATTTGTTTATAGTTGTATAGTTTCAAATAACTAATGATAATACTTAGTAAGTATAGCTTTAAGAGACTGTTTTTAAGACAAATAATTTACGGTTGTATAGCATCAAGTATTCCTATCGAATACGAACAATTCTCAAACAGATCTATTTGACTCATAGATGGGACCCTAACAGGTACTATCACCCCAGGTCAGAGTGGACATGGGAGTAATGACAATGAAGAGGTACTTCATACTTGCCAGAACTCCCGAAACGGAACTTCACTATCAGATGCCATTTAGTATCATCCCCAGGACACCCTTTTTGGGGAGGCAGGGTCTTTCCTCTTTGTAGGGTATACAGTTTAAGCTTTACCTATATATATATATATATATATATATATATATATATATATATATATATTCATCCCATTCAATTCATAACCATATTCATAACCATATCTATCTATCTCTCTGCCCGTGGTGTAGTGGCGGTGCCCGTGGTGTAGTCGTTATCATCGTAGGAAATGAACACGGCAACACGAGTTCAAATCCTGGACGAGACTGATTGCATTTCACATGGCACTAATACCCTTGAGAAAGGTATGAATCCAATTATTCTCCCTCCAGCTATGGGTAAATAGTAGGACAAACTAGGTTCTTCAGCCTTGGTTAGGCAACTAGTCTAGGAGAAGGAAAACTCTGAATTCAAACCTGTTAAACTCCGCTTAAAAATTGACCTTGTGTCATATCCTGCCCGAGCGGAGGGGTTGGTAAATAGTATCTATCTATCTCTCTATCTATGTCCGTGCATGTCGATTCTGCAACTGTTCTATCTATTTTTCGATCTATTCATTAATGTCAGGCTTTTCAGATCTATCTATCTATCTACAGAGAGAGAGAGAGAGAGAGAGAGAGAGAGAGAGAGATCTGAACAGACATAACGAGACTGACATAGATACATATATGCATTTTAACATATATATATATATAGAGAGAGAGAGAGGGAGAGAGAGAGGGAGAGAGATGAACGGACTGATAGATAGATAGATAGATAGAAACAGACTGAGATAAATGTTTTATGCAATTTCTACCTAAACTAATTATTACTTGTGATACGTAAGTAAACATTCAACTGATCAGACATCAATGGGGATCATTTTCTTGGAAACTCCTAATCGTCTCCTAAAAGATCACGTCAAAACATCACCAACGCTTACTTGTAGCGTTTAAAAACATCTTTCTATTTGATTATCAAGGTTTTTATTCAAAGTAACATAGTGATTATTTTTTGTTCGTCCATGCTTCCATACACTGAGGGATGGAAATTAAGCGTGTGTGTGTGTGTGTGTGTGTGTGTGTGTGTGTGTGTGTGTGTGTGTGTGTGTGTGGATGGGGAGATAGTCGGTGTCTTTGATGTAGAAAAAAAGATTCCACAAATCCTTTAAGGATGGAGAATACTTTTCTTCTCTTAGCAAATAGAATTTACGGCCTTTTAGATGTTAAACTTTAAGATTGTCTTTTTTAGAAGTGGAAGAAACGAGGCAACGACACGTTCAGACTGTCGCGCAACGAATTGTACGAACTGCACGAATCTATTCACGTCACACACAGAAAAACACACACGCATACATAGATACACATACACATATACATGTAAAGATAGATTCGGAAAGAGAGAGAGAGAGAGAGAGAGAGAGAGAGAGAGAGAGAGAGAGAGAGAGAGAGAGAAGATAAAGTTAAATGAATAATGCATAATGAATTGTACAAACAACACTCTTATTCATGTCACACACACACACACACTCACACTCACACACACACACACACACACATAAATACGTTGTTTCCTTTCTCTTTCTCTCTCACATACGTATATACACACTCACACTCAAACACACAGAGATAGATAGATAGATAGATAGATAGATAGATAGATAGATAGTGAAAGACAAAGGATAACGTTAACATAAAAAATATCCTTGTAGCAATAGATTAGTAAACAGACGTAGTTAAAAAAACTTTTCACATTATCATATTTTTTTAATAATGGTGAGAAAAACATCGGTATATGAACTGCAATATAATCAAATATTGATTTTCTTCAACAATTCTTCTTCTCGTTATTATTATTATTATTATTATTATTATTATTATTATTATTCATTAGAGTTTTTCGCATCAGCGTTAGCTGATGGTTTTTCACTGGAGTCTGAGTGACAGCAAGTCTCCTCAAGTCTCCAGGACTCTTCTCAATATTCTGGCCGTTCTCAATAATGTAGTAGTTTGGATGGTCTCCACCCGTCCGCCAATTTCCAAGTCCTCCAGCCCCTTTAGTAATCCTTTTGTTACTGTTCCAAACGCATCAATTACAATTGGGATGATTGTCACCTGCGTGTTCCATAGTTTTTCAAATTCCCTAGCAAGGTCGAGGTACTTATCGTTCTTTTCACATTCTTTCAGTTTTATTCTGTGGTCAGCCGGGACAGCAAAGTCGACAATTTTGCAAGTTCTCTTCTTTTTGTTGATTATTATTAGGTCTGGTTCTCTGGCTGAGTCTTTTTTTCCATTGTTAGCTGTTGTTCTTTCATTAGAGGCTGAGTGACAACAAATCTCGGGTCTTCAGTATTTTTGCCGATCTTGATAATCCTTTGGCCTGTAGATTTTCTTTTCTTTCACCGATTTCTCTCTCCTCTAGTCTTTTTCCAAGTCTTTGAGAACCGTTCCAAAGGCACCAACCTTCATATTCCAAAGTTTTTTTTATCGTTCTTTGGCAATGTCTAAGAATTAGTCTCTGCTTTCACTTTCATTTTCACTTTATGGTCCGCTGGAGCGGCAAAATTCATTAGATGACAGATTTTTTTTATCTTGATGATTAATGCTAGTTGATTAATATTAGTTAATCAATTCTAATCTTCTGACATGAAATAGATGGCCCATTTATATTTAAAAAATTCCAGAGAATTTTTTATGTCTAATTTTCTTGGTTGGATTCTGGTTTGTGCGTATACAATTTGGTATTGTGATCAGATTTTAATCTCTTGTACAATTCACAGTGGATCACATTCCCCACCCAGTCGTGTCTACTCTTGTACTTCCTTTGCGCTAATTCGCCATATTCGTTTATTATGTGATTAATTGTTTCGTCTCTATCACCACATAACCAGCACTAGCTATTCTGTTTCGTATTATCTATTTTAGCATTAATATAATTTGTCCTCATGGCGTTGTTCTGAGCTGCTATTAGAAGAGATTCTATTTCTCTTTTAAGATTTCCCGGTCTTCTCGTGTTAGATTTTGTCAGTTTGTCGCTTGAAGTATCCATACAGATGTTTTTCTTCCCATTTTTGTTTCTTAGTTACTGTTCTGTTTATCTTTATGTTTTAGTGTTTTGGGAATAGTTAGTTTCCCTAACACTATTAATTATTTGGCAACACAAATGAATAACAAAAATTCTTTTAACAACACAACAAAGAAAGGTTTATTATTGTAGCAGGCGTAAAGGAGTGAGAGTGAGAAAGTGTCCCTTTTGGTGTCGCTGGTTAGTAAGTTGGTCTTCGGTTTGTAGGAAGTGTGTGTGAAGCTAGCAGCAGCGTGTTCTTCAGCGATGGGATTCCAAGTGGAATCAGTAGCAGTGGATATGAGAGAGGTCTGATTAGGCTGCTGGCTAATTGCTCTCTGACCGCAAGGCTGGTAGCCGCGAGTCCTTCCGTGAAGGCGAGAGAGGTCTGTTATGGCCGCTAGTTAAGTGCTATCTCGAACCATGTATGTGTGTCACTGTAGCGGTTTGCTTGCGTGACTAACCGTAAGGCTTGTGCTTCCGTGTGTGAAGCTAGTTGCCGCGTGTCCTTCTGTGAAGGTGAGAGAGTTCCGTCATTATCGATAGCTAGGTGCTATCTAATGTTGTCCGCTGACAACCAAAAAGAACTTGAAAAAATAGTTCTTGAGAGGAAGAAGGAATCAATGCGCTCTGCCTAGATTGGTCAATTAGTGGCCGAATCGCTTGGCGGGGACATTGATTCGCGAAAGGAAATAGATCTGTGGCTGCTACAATGTTGTCAGTGCTGATTTTTGTCGCTGTAATTAATATATCTTTGCTCTTTTTTATGTAGTCATCAAGTTGCCGAATTGATGCATCCACATAATTTTCAACGCGAGTTCTCTTCCACCTTCTTTTCTTGACAAAAATAGTCTATGACATCTTTTGGATCTAAGGCCATGTACATCGTCATCAGCTTTTTAGTCCTCTGATCAATTCTTCCCTTGTCCATTTCAAGAATGGTCCCGATTATCTCACAAGGTGAACAGCCCCGATGTTTATCTCTTTGATGAGATTTTTGTTGCAGAGTTTAGTTTCGAGAGGCTTTATTGTTCGTTTGAGATACTCTTTTGTTATTTTTTCTTTCATCTCCGATTGTTTGATGGTGTCCGCTTCCAATATTCCCAAGCACTTGTAAGTTTCCTTTTCTCCGGGCATTCTGATTCTTTCTTGATTTGGCAGTTCAATCTTTCTGTTATTAGTTTATTTCCACTTCTCATTATTAGCATGGTACACTTTTCTATGCCAAATTCCATTCTTATATCCTGACTGTATATTCTTATTGTTTGTGTTAGAGTTTTCAATTCATAACACCACGAGGAACCCCATCTCCATCTTTTTAAGCTCTCTCACAAGATTTAGCTATTTGTCATTCTTTCTTTTTTTTATTGGTCTACTTGAAGAATAAAATTCACTAAATTCACTTTTTTTCTTGGTTATTAATTCTATGTGTGGTCTTCCGGTCGGAATTCGGTGATTGCAACTCAAAATCCTCAAGAATTTCATGCATCTCATTTTCTAAAGAAGATTCTAGTTTGTATATATACCATTTGTCGTTATAGGGAAATTTCAGTCTTTTGCACAGTTCCCAGTGGATTACTTCTCCCACTCAATCATGCCTATTCTTGTAGTCCTTTTGTGCTAGTTTGATGCTAGTTTTCTTTTATGTGCGCAGTTTTCTCTTATGAGGATTAACTGTTTAATCTTTATCCCTACATAGCTTATATTTGCTATTCTCTTGCGTATTATCAACTTTTGCTTTGACATTATTAATCAGCATGGCGTCATGTTTTACTGTTATAAATACAGATTCAATTTTTCCCTTGAGGTTTTACCTTCGTAGCAATCCCCAGGTCATCTCATGTTCAACTTCTTTTGTTTGTTGCTTAAAGTATCTATATAGTTGTGCTTTATTTCATATTTTTCTTCTCAAGATTTCTCGAACTTTATTTTCTTGTTTGTCTTTTATTTCTGTTGATATTGCTGTTATTGGATGATGTAATCAGTTTATTTTTGTTCTTTTTTATATATTCTTTGAGTCCTTGGATTATTGGATCGATGTCAGCCTCAATACTGGCGAGACCTCTTCTTCCTTCTTCTTTGGCCACAAAGAGTCTATGTCGTCTCTCAGGTTAAAAGTCTT
Source organism: Sepioteuthis lessoniana (assembly GCA_963585895.1). Classification (NCBI taxonomy): domain Eukaryota; kingdom Metazoa; phylum Mollusca; class Cephalopoda; order Myopsida; family Loliginidae; genus Sepioteuthis; species Sepioteuthis lessoniana. The sequence continues at coordinate 103,773,242 of OY757918.1, forward strand.
GTGTATCGAAATTAATTTCCTTGTTTCATGGTCCGTATGTCTGAATTCCTCACTTGTCTATTTCATGAAGAGATCAGAGTGTCTTACCAGGGAGACTGTCCAGGTATTTACTTCTTTGATGAGATTTCTACTGCAGAGTTTCAATTCAAGACGTTTTCTTGTTCTTCTGAGGCGCCCCTTTTCTTACTTTTTCTTTCATTTTCGTTTGCTTGGTGTCCGCTTCAAATATTCCCAGAAATTTATAGTTTTCTGTTTTTCGAAATATTTTCATGCTTACCTGATTGGACAGTCCTTTCTTCAATTGATTCTTTTTCCCCCATTTTTCGTTTTAAGTATCGTGCATTTTCCCTGTGCGACTTGTGTCACAAAGACTAAAGGACCCAGTCTGCCCTATTATTTACCGATAACTAAAACATAAAAAGAAGGATTAATGCCGTTCTCAAGGACATTAACACGAAGGGAACTTGTGGAGGATTTGAACTCAGTTCGTCGTGTCCATTTTATAAGACGATACCACTAAGTCATGCCCATCTCCAAAGTTATATATATATATATATATATGTGTGTGTGTGTGTGTGTGTGTGCATGGAGACGCTTGTGGTGTAGAAAATGGATACAATGACCCGAGTTCAAATCTTGGATGAGTTTGTTTGCATTTCACACAGAGAAAATACTCTTGGGGAAGGTATAAATCTAACTATTCTCCCTTCAGCTAGGGGCAAATAGTAAGGCAGACTACGTTCTTTAATCTTGGTATGACAGTCAGTCTAGGAGAAGGAAAACTCTGAATTCAAACCAGTTAAAATCTGCTTAAAAATTGACCCGGTATCACATCCTGTTCGTGCAGAGGTTTATGTATATATATATATATATGTGTGTGTGTGTGAGGTTATAGATTCTCACATTTTATAGATATGTTCATTTACTCACGTGTATACAGCAATAATCTTTCGTATTTTCAAAGTCAAGCAAAGACTGGTTATTTTTATTCATTTTTTTTTGTCTATGAAGTAAAAGAAAAGGAACTATCTTCGTTTTGTTGAGGAGAAGATGATCATTTAATGATAAAATCTGTTGGATGCGATGGCTAGATAAAGAAAAAAAATAATTCACCAATTTCTTCCAATTTTTTTTTTCCTAAAACAAACCTGAATAAGATGAGATAATAGAAAACACCCTCTTCTGACGCGTCTAGAGCATTTTTTTCTCTTTTTGACTGCGTTTATCTCACATTTTCCCATCATTCTTTGCTTTTCTTCAGAACTAGTTTTTTTCAAGCCACTAAAATTCCGTTAAAAAGTGCGCACATCAAATAATAATGATTTTGCAATAAAAGGTTTTGTTAGTATACCGACATGAATATTTGAGTAGAGTATTTTTAACAAAATGCTATATTTAAAGAAAAACTCTCCTCTTCTTCGCAACAGTTGAAACGGCACGGTTGTATGGAAGCACAACATAGACCATCGGCAAAACAAGTGAAAACTCTCTCGTCGAAATACGAGGTGCCTTCAATAAGTTTTCAGACTTTTTGTACAGGCATTTAGAATTGTCGTAGACTCTTGAAAATTCACTATGTTATTGCTACACATCTTATGAGATGACTGACCGATTTTTATGATTTCACGTTCAAATGAACAGTTACAGCTGGAATTGGAATACACCTTACTAAAGACTGATTGTCACAGCTGGTGAATTTCAAAAATGCAATCTGGACGTGAGGACACTTTAGAAGAACGATATGCAATAAAATTCTGTTTTAAACTTGGAAAAATGCCACAGAAACAAAGTATGGAATGCTTCAGACTGCTTTTGGAGTATCTTGCATGAATTGAGCATCAGTTTTTGAGTGGCATAAGAGATTCAAGGAAGGCAGACAGTCTGTGAAGGGTGATGAGAGGTGTGGGAAGAGTAAGGAAGTCAATACACCAGAGTTGATTGGCCGAAGGGTTAGGGTTACTATGTTGAGGTTTTAAGAAAGTTCAGGAAGAGATTCCTTGGGAAGAGGCCAGCACTCTTGAAATCGGGTCAGTGGCATTTTCATCTGGACAATGCACCAGTACACAACTCCATCCTTGTCACAGACTATTTGACCAAGATGGGCATCAAGACAGTTCCACGCACTCCTTATAGTCCAGACATTTCTCCCTGTGACTTTTGGTTATTCCCTAAGCTTAGAGGCTGTCGTTATGAGACAATTGAAGAGAGGAATGAGGCTGTGACGAAGGTCATTGACACGCTCACACAAGAGGACTTCTCTAGGGTCTTGCAGAAGTTGTTGAAACGGTACAACAAGTGCATTGCAGCCGGAGGAGATTACTTTGAAGGTGACTAGAGTTTGATGTGTGTACTATCAATAAAAGTGCCCATACGAAAAAGTTCTGGTAACTTATTTAATGATCCTCGTACATAGATATTCTCTTTAGAACGGGCGTCTCAAACTCAGTCTCAAAAAAACCCGCGGAGAGACGAAGCGAGGCGTAAACTGATGAAAAGGTACGTGATTTTCATCAATTATATTGTTAATCTACAATCTATTGCTAATATATTCATCCCCCCCTCATTCAAAATAAATTTGAGTGAGTGAAATATACGAATTGTGGGGGGAATATACGAATTATTAAAAACAATAGAGGGATTCATTTTCAGTTTCAGATTTTCAATAATTCCATTTTTACTTTTGATAAATTTATTTTTTTTTTTTAATTTTGTTGTAGTCTATACACCATCATCATCATCATCATCGCTACTAGCACAGATTTCCCTGACTCTCAGCCTGTCTCTCCATCCGCCCCTTTCATCTATCACTCCCGGCAAGTTTTCCAAACAGAGTTGATGTAGAAAACTTATTGCTGGTCACCCAACCAGGCACGTCCATGTGTAGGGATTTATAGATAACCTCATTTGTTTTTTATGTCTTTTTTTTTCTTACTTGAATTATAAATGTTAATCAAACAGAGAAAACAAAAGCAAAATTCAAAGATTTTATTCCATTTTAAAAAATAACAGATACCTTCAACCAAAATTTTAAATAGTTTTAAAACCAAAATCAAAGGCAAATTAATTAGTGTATTTTCATCATCATCATCATGTCGTACCGCTAGCACGGATATCCCTGACCCTCTCTCGCCTCTTTTCCCTATCGTTCATCGCCTCTGGTTAGTCTTCAGGGCTACATCCCGTATCCTCACATAGCTGCTGAATGTATGTTCGTGCTGGTCGTCCTGCTTTTGCCCAGCCATATGTGGGGCTCCATCGGAGTACATCACTTATGAGCTTGTCCCTGCTTCTCCAGCTGTGTCCTGCGTGTCTGGTTCGTCTAACTTGGATAGCAACACTTTGAAAAATACTTTTTCCTAAAGAAAGTTTATTCTATTTGCTTTGCAACATTCTAAGCACCTTATGACTTTGTTTTATCAAGAGATAATCTTGAAATGTTTTTATTTTATTTTCGTCTCTACCCACTTTCAATTTCTTTACATTCACATTTGTTAAGTAATCTTTCCCTGTCCAACTTAGCAAAAACAAAACAAAAAAAATAATAAATAAAATGAATAAATAAATCGTAATAATGAATGATAAAAACGTACAAACGTTTTTTTGTAATTTTTCTTTTAATTATCAAAGAATTTTACATTTTTAAATACAAAATCACATAGAATGTTAAGTTTTAAAATAATTTGAAAAAAGCCTTTTTTTATTGATCATTGATGAGTCGATGCCATTTCAGATTCGAGATTCCCCTGACACTCTCTCTCCATCTGTCCCTATCATCCATCGCTCCGTGCAGGTTTTCCCTATTGTGGAAAATTTGTTTCCCTAAAGTTGTAAATAGAAATATTTTAAAATATTTGTTTACTGAATTCAGACTTATTAGTGAGATTAGAGTTCTAATTTCTTTTATTTGAGCAGGAGAGTTCTCCATGGCGTAATGGTGAACGAGCAGGACTCTGATTTAATAGTAAGTGAGTTCGAACTCCAGTCGCGCAATTACGTAACTTTCTTAATAATACTCTTGGGAAAGCTATGACCCTCTTATACCCACCTCCAGCTATGACTTAAATACTATCACTACTTGGACATCATATAACCCACAAAGGTTGATATGCCATTAAACAAAGAAACCAGACTAAAACATTCATTTGATAATGATCCCAAGCATATTTTAATAAAAAGTAAATGTATAAAATAAATCCTGGGAAGTTCCCGTGGTGTAATGCTTATCGTCGCAGGAAATGGACACAGCTACACGAGTTCAAATCCTGAACGAGACTGATTGCATTTCACATAGCACTAATACCCTTGAGAAAGGTATTAATCCAATTATTCTCCCTCCAGCTATGGGTAAATAGTTGGACAGACTAGGTTCTTCAGCCTTGGTGAGGCAACTAGTCTAGGAGAAGGAAAACTCTGAATTCAAACCTGTTAAACTTCGCTGAAAAATTGACCATGTGTCATATCCTGCCCCAGCGGAGGGGTTGGTAAATACGATTAAAGTTTTGTGGGGAACGTTTTGTAGTAACCCTCGATTTTATATTCAGTTAAAAATTTCGCCAATCTCACCACAGATTGTAAATGTTCATTAGTTAGTCTTGAGTGCAATGCAGAAGTATTTAGGGACAAATTACAAAGTTTTAGGGAGGTCTTAGTCACGACAATTGTTCTGCCGGATGTCAAAGAAAATCATTTTGTGTGCCGCGTGTTTAAGACTCCTGCTTTAGCATAAACTAATCACTTGTGATTTGTACCATTCAAAAAACATCTGTCTCAGAACTTACCATTATTCAGGGAACTTCTTTTAATAACATACCTAAATTTATTTTTTTCTTTCTTTCTTTCTTTCTTTCTTCTTGTATTTTCTGTATTTGCAGAAATATTTCAAATTATGAAGTTGATCAAATTAAAAAGAATCTGTCTTTGGAACATTCTTGAGCAGTTTTTTCGAAATTAACCTGTAAGGTTTTTACCTCGTGGGGGGCGTAGATTTTATAAGTATCAAACAAATAAGTTTGAATAAATACTTTTTTTTGCCTCCTGAAACTTGACCATTCCGAGATAAAGTCTGTTGTAACCCTCAGCCCCAGCCAATATGAAGTAATTTACTTCAGTAATTCATTTTCACTTCACTTGGGTATCAAATATTTTTGGAGTGCTGACTTCTTCATAGCATCCTGATTGATAAATACGATTACATTTTGATATGGTGATTATAACGAGAAAATAATACGATGAGATTTAGATATCATTCCTCATCTATTCTCTCCGATGATGGTTCAGTAAACATTCCTACTACGAAAGGTTTCCAACGCTCGAAAATGAAATTTGGGAAAAGCCCGAGGTATTGTCTTGTTGATAGATTTTATGCGCATATTTTTTAATCGAAAAATTAATTCTCGCCGTATTGTGAATCTAATCTAATCAGTCTAGCAAAGTTAACAACTCCTTTACAGGTTTAACTATCAAGCATTTGCCCCTTTTATTTTACCACTTGAATGCACTATAATAATTATTAGTATCTTCCTTTCTGAAAGTAACCTTATATATGACATTATTAATCAAACAATTACCATTTAAAAGGCATCATTCTTTATCAATAAAGCAATTAACATTCAAAGGCATCTTTCTTTATCAATCAATCAATTACCCTTCAAAAGGCATCTTTTTATCCATCAAACAATTACTATTCGAAAGGCATCTTTCTTTATCAAACAATTATCCATCAAAAGGCATCTTTCTTTATTCCTACAGCTGCATCTGGCATACTGGTTATTATCTTTTTATTTAAGATTCTAAAGAGTTGGCTGTTGATGGTTTTCTTAATGTTTTTCGTGTAACAATAACTCATTTTTAATTTGTTTTCGTTAGACAATTTGTTGACTGTTGCAGATTTTTCAGTGTTTTTTCATTGAGAGGAAAATATCAAATATCATCACCACGTTTGTTTAAAGGGTTTTCCGGTCGAGGTTTCATATTATATTTCTATTTCTAATGCGTTAATCATAATTGTTGTGATTTTGAATATAAGTAAATTTATTAATTATCCTGTTATATTTTAAAGCTGTTTCCGATTACATTTTGGCATCGTTGAAAACATTTGCGTTGCTGAAATTAAAGGCAAGCCCGAGGGTTTCAAACACCCGGCCTCCGGGCCATATGCCTGCAGACAAATACTTTCGTATGGCACGCTGCAGAATTATTTTCAGGACTAATATTTTCCAAAAACTTGGTAAGTTTTTCTTTGTTCCTGACCCTTTTTCTCCTCAGAGAAGACCAAATTATACTTTGACATTTCAGTATCTTTCTCATTAAGATCAAAATCCAATTTTATATACATTAAAAATATTCTTTTTACGAACGTTATTGGCGTAATGAGTAGAGTGTTCGCCAATGGTCTGGGAGACCGGGGTTCAATCCCAGATCGAGTCATACCAAAAATTCAAAAAATGGTATTTGACCCCACCTTGCTTAACTCTAAACATTATAAGATAAGGATCAAGGGTAAAGTGGAGCAATCCAGGGAATAGAGTAGCACCCTCTCCTACACATCGGTGTAGTAGCTATTGAAAAAGGGGCTGTCTGATCACTCTCGACTAAGGTCGCCAAATTTACCTACTTTTATATCGGCTTATTTCAAGGACCTATTTTAGGGTAGGGTTGGCTGAGATTATAATAAATTAACTCACACAATACAATACAATGATTTTTTTGTTTGTTTTATAACAAACGGGGTAGATTTGACAACTCATATTGACCTGGAAAGTGGACTTGGGATGACAAACAACTATAACGCACGACGGAACATGAGGAAATTTGTTTTGTTTCCTGTTGACATGGAGAAGGTGTACCTGAGATGACAGATAACATACACAAAAACCGAAATCATAGAAAATATTACAGAGTGGATTATTAGATGAACAGAATTATATCTGCTATTTCTTTAAATGAGATAAAACTTTGATTGAGGCTTATTGTTGTTTATTCTGGATACGATCGTCAGGTGATTGTTAATTTATTTGCTTTATTATCTTTAATTAATCTTCCCTTGTTTTTGTTTATTAATCCTTTTACTCATTTGAGAGTTCTTCACACCAGCATTAGCAGAAGGCTTTTCACAGGAGTTTGTGTGACAACAAGTCTTCTCAAATCTCCAGGACTCTTCTCAGTATTCTAGCCGATCTCAACAATGCCGTAATTTGTATGGTCTCCATTCGTCCCCTTATTTCAAAGACCTCCAGTCCCTGTACAAATACTTTGGTGACTGTACCAAAAACACCAATTACAATTGGTATCACTCTCACTTACATGTTCCATAGTTGTTGTTTTTTTAAGTTTTTCGAGGTCTAGGTATTTATCTCTCTTCTCGATTTCTTTCAGTTTTATCCTGTGATCAGCCGGAACGGCTACGTCCACTATTCGGTAGGTTCTCTTTTTTTCTTTTTTTTTTTTAGCTATCACTATAGATCTGGTCGTCGGGCCGAAATTAGATGATCCGTTTGGATCTCATTTAGAGTTTTTCACATCAGAGTTAGCTGATAGCTTTTCACTGGAGTTTGAGTGATAGCAAGTCTCCGCAAGTTTTCAGGACTCTTCTCAGTTTTCTGGCCGTTCACAATAATGCTGTTATTTGGATAGTCTCCACTCGTCCGCCAGCTTCCAAGTCCTTCTGGCTTTTTAATAATCCTTTAGTTACTGTACCAAGAGCACCAATCATAATTAGTACAATCGTCACTTTCATGTTCCTCAGCTTTTTCAATTCTCTAAGAAAGGTCGGGGTACTTATCCTTCTTTTCACATTCGTTCAGTTTTATTCTGTGGTCAGCTGGGACGGCAAAGTCGACAATTTTGAAGATTCTCTTTTTTTTTGTTGATTATTATAAGGTCTGGTCTTCTGACCGAGATTAGGTAATCCGTGTGTATGTCAAAGTCCCATTGCTACGAGCTTTTCGTACCAGCGTTAGCTGTTGGTCTTTCACTTGAGTCTGAGTAATAGAAGGTCTCCTCAGTTCTCTTGGACTGAGTATTTTAGCCGATCTTAGCAATCTGAATGGTAGATTCTCCCTCTCATTTCCAATTCCTCCAGTCTCCTATCTAAATATTTGGAGACTGTTGCAAGGGCATCAGTTACAAGTGGTATCACCATTACCCTATTTCACAGCCTTTTCACCTCTTCGGCAAGATCCAAATATTTGTCTATCTTTTCACTTTTTTTCATTTTCACTCAGTGGTCCACTGGAACGGTATAATCGACCAGATGAAAAATTCTTTTTTCTCTTGATAGTCGACACTAGATTTGGTCTTCTGATCAGGATTAGATGATCCGTTTGTATTTGAAAACCACAAAATATTTTATATGTCTCATTCTCTAGATTCTGGTTTGTGCATATACTATTTGGTAGTTGGTCAAGTTTTAATCTCTTGCTCAATTCCCAGTGGATTGTCCAGGGGTTTATTTCTTCGATAAGACTTCAGCTTCGATAAGACTTCCAGCTTCAAATTCAGTAAGTAAAAGTGATACGAAAACGGAATTGCCCAGTCGAGGGCGGGGCTGTTTAATGCACCTACTGCATCTCAGCAGAAAAGTAAGACTCCCCCCACCAATGAGTATCCTGTGGCCCAGTCGGTTAGGGCTGTAGAATACACCGACTGCATCTCTGCAGAAGGGTACACCCCCACCCAACGGGTGTCCTGGATATGACACTAAATAATTTGATGCTGGAGTTTGGGGGATTACAAAATACCCCTTCATTGCCATCGCTCCCAGGTCGACTCTGGCCCGGAGTGGTAGCACCTGATAGGATCAAATAGAAATAAACTGAGTACTTATAGAACTATTTCGACATTTAAACTACGTACTTATGCTAAACTGAATTGCTTAAAATGGAACAGTTTTTGTTCGCTAGACTGAATTATTTGAAATAGAACTGTTTTTGACATTGAAACTGTACTTACGCTAAAGTGAGTTGTTTGAAATAGAATTGTTTTGACATTTAACTGTGTGGAAATAAAAACTATACTCATACTAAATTGAATTGTTTGAATTAGAACTGTTTGACTAAACTGAATATCTTGAAATAGAAATGCTTTTGACAATTAAACTATGTACTTATGCTAAACTGAATTGTTTGAAATAAAACTGTTTATTTGTAATAAAATGGATTTTGCATTAAATAAGCAACAAAGGTTGATATGCCTTAAAACCCAAACAAACAAACAAACAAACAAAAACGGAAAAAGTATTACTTGAGATTGATGGACAGTAAAATGGTCACTGTCATGTTTCAATTGTAAATCAGAAGAGACAATGTCAGAATTGTTCAAAGAACAAAAGTAGAAAAAAAAATGAGTTTTTGGGATCGTCATCTGATTGTCCATAAGCCTCTACTTACAGACATTCCTATTCATCAGGGGAGAAAACTATATATTGTCTCTCTCTACACATATATCTAATTAATTCCTGTTCATTTTCCAGCTTATCTTTTCACGTGACTTCCAAAAATATGAGCAACTGCAGCACGTGACGATGTTTAAATAACATTTGGAAATCAATAAATCAATGAAATAATTTTTTTTTAAATGGCGTAGCGAGAAAAGATTTCGGCATGACAAAAACTGCGTCAATTAAACAATAGATTTAAAAACACAACAAAACAAAAAATCATCGGATATCAAAGTTTTAATCTGCACTTGGCGAAGGCTGCGGTTCGCAATGACATGGAACCACTTTGGAAAGAGAGAAAGAGAGAAAAGAGAAGGCTGATCTCTGAGCAAGCGTAACGGCCATGTGACAAGACAGCTTTTTTTTAATTGTATGAAAAGTGAACCTTGTAGGCAGGAAAGATACTTCAATGAAGTGAAGACCCGGATGAAATAATAAATGCTATCATTTGAAATGTATTAAAATTCATTTAAATCAACTCCCTCTGAAAGATGTAGAATAAAAAGTCATTCAATTTACAAAGCTAAGGATTTTCTTTCTCTCTGAGCTTACAATCTGGATATGATCGATCGGTTGATTTTAACCGCATTTCAACCTGTCTAGGCTTATATCATTTTATGGGTTAAGAAATCCCGTTTATATTTACATTTTTGTAAGGGGTGCACACTGCCCACTGGAATCATGTTCTTCGTGAGAGAAAAATGATCCATTTGAATAACAGAACTACAACAAAATAATTGCACAGTTCGTTGATTAATTTTGATAACATGACGTCTTTGGTTACTCTATTCCGAGAGGTTAGAGAATTGTTTTCATATTTTCATTTTGTTTAGTTGTTTCTACTGAGGGATATTTTGTATACGGATGGAAATTTAACCAATACTACCACATCGGGTTCGAGTGGACCTGGGAGTAATGGCAACTAAGATATATTGAACTGGAGCTTCACCATCAGATGCAGTGTACCTAAGACACCCATTTTGGGGATGTATCTTATCCCTCTGCAGGGGATACAGTCATTGTATTCTGACTGGGCAAGCAATCATACATGAAGAACAAACATTTCGTTTATTGTATCATTTGTTTGGTTTGGTTTAGTTCTATGGTACATCAACCATTGTTGGTTATTTAAAGCCAAATCCAGTTTATTCATGTTTATTAGATATAACGGCTTACTGGTCTAGTGGGTAGAGTCTTCACCAATGGTCCAGGTGACCTGGGTTCAATCCCAGGTCGAGTCATACCAAAGACTTTTAAAATGGTACTTGATGCCTCCTTGCTTAACACTCAGCAATATAAGGTACGAATCAAGAGTAAAGTGGAGCAATCTAGGAAAAGGAGTAGTGACCTCTCCTACAACTTGGTGTAGTAGCTATTGAAAAAGGAGCCTTCTGGTCGCACTTGACTACGGTCACCAACTTTACTTACTTATTTGTCAACAAATAGTTCAAAGTATTGCTATGTATCACTAACAATTCAATTTAGCATAAGTCACTTGTTTGCACTCAGTTTAAATGTCAAGCAGTTCTATTTTATCCATAGGTAGGATCCTGTCAGGTGCCACTACTCTGGGTCACAGTGGACCTGGGAGTGATGGCAATTAAGGGATACTCTGCATTTTTCAAAACTCCAGCATTACTGGAGACTCATTATCAGATTGTTTAGTGTCATATCCTGGATATTCGTTGTTGGTGGTTTTATTCCTCTGCGGAGATGCAGTCGGTCTATTCTACAGCCCCAACCGACTGGGCAAGTTTATTGTATCAGGTTCACAAGTGGGAGAATTAAACATGACTGTTGTGACGACACATAACGAAACTATTTCAGTAGAAAAGAGACTAAAATGGGTTTTTTAAAAACTTTGTCACTGTTTTTTCAGTTCCTCTCTCCATTACCAGATTTAATTGAGGCCCTTCAAACTTAAAGTCTTCAACAAGGATGACATAAGCGAGAAAATGACTGTCTCCAAGCGTCGTTGATTCTGTGTCTATGTTAGTGAAAAGCGAACAAGACATGTGAGCATTGCTGATGAAGTAGGGAGGAACTCATAAGCGATGTTCTCCAATGAACTCCCACACATATTTTCGCCAGTGATGGCCAACCAGGAAAAACTAACATTTCCATGCAACATACGGAACACTGTACAGATGTTAAGTGGTCCCGCATTTTACAATGACTAGTTAATTTGGCATCGCTTGTGGGTGATATGGACCGGTGGCCCTGTGGTAGAGTTTCGACTCTGCATTCTGTGGTTGCTAGTTCGATCTATTGTGGTGGAGATCACTGTATGCACCGCTGATGAGACCTAATAAGGTTGAAATAGCTGTCCAGTGTTCCGTATGTCACATGGTCAAAAATAAGTGACAGACTGGGTCAGTGACATCAAAGCATCAAAGAAATGTCCGTGACAGTCATCACTATGGCCTCGCAAGCTTCGCCCGAGAGCCTATACCTCTCTCTACTACGTTGTGTCTATTTCCAAAAGAAGATCTATCGGTCACAGGATTTTGATGGAAATGATACAATCTAAGCGTAAGTTCCCCAAAGAATGAATTTCAGAATACACTTGTACGGCCGTCTTCATTGATGACAAATTCTCTTCCGATTTTGCATGGACCTTCCAGAACCAAAGTACTTTAAAAAATTGTATCCTAAGCTACTGACCTCTGACAGTACGAGCACCGATGACTTTACAATGGTCATTAAAACTAACCATTTCATATCCATCAAGAAATCCTTCTTTTTCTATTTTTTCATCTATCAAAATTTGCTGACCTCCATAACTTGTTTAGCAATACTTTTTGCACTACTATGCACGCAGCCAAGTACATACATATACGCTATCTGTGCCCACACCCAAGCAGATACGCTCAAGCCACATACACATATGTATACTACATCTGCACACACAGATACTCATATATATATATATATATATATATATATATATATATATGCAAGTACTACTAGTGCTATAAGAAAATTATATCCAACCTAACACTTACTTTTTTGTAAACCTTCTTGGAGAAAAAAAACACACCGCCGAGTCAAATTTCATTACACATATTCAAGTACTTATAGACATATATACATATATAAACCCAAACAAAAGCACAATTAAATTAACACTACGCTTAGGTCTTCATGTTCCCTTTTCGAAGAATAGTTGATTTCGAAGATTTATTCCCTTTTTTTTTAAACGTTGGCAAATTGAAACGACGTCCTTTAAAAGCGCTGTCTTTCCTTGTTGAAAAGTTTTAACTTTCAGTTTTTTTTAAAAGAAAATCGTCTGCTTGTTTATTCATAAAAATAATATATACACAAAGAGAGCTTTTTATTCTTAACCAATAAAAAACGTCTTTTTTAATTATTCATAAAAATTAAGACTTGCAAGAAGTATTTATTTATTTGAATTTTATAATTAGTTTTATTTTACTTTGCAAAATTATATTGAAGGAATATTTATTTCTAACAGTGAATATGAATTATTGCACCTAAACATATGCATTATTGCACCTAGATTTATGAACCCAGAGGAAAAAGAGCTTATAACATCATATGTTGAAGAAACGAACGCCCTAAAACTAGCAACAAGTTGATTTTTACAAACACAAAATTTCTTATATATTGCGTCAGTATTAATCTTTCTATAAATACAGTGGAAGTTTTCGTATTCTTTTTAAAATACTAACTTGCTTATCAGTCCTGAAATTCCTGAGAGGACTAAAACTTATCTACTGGGGAATTTTAGGAGGCTGATACATCTGTTCTTCTATCTTCTAAAACTACTGGGCTGATAAAAACTCAGAATTTTAGTCAACTTATATTCACAAGCTTTTTGGCGGTAAAATAGGGAAACCATGACACACGTGGGTTTTTTTCTATTTTCAGATTTGGTGCTACACGTGGGTTATGAACCATTACACTTTCATCTTAGATGACTTGCAATTCCTGCATGCCGCCTTTTCCAACACATCTAATAAAATAAATATGAGGAGTTGCTATGGTGTTGTGGTTAACGTACTGGGCTGTGCCATTGTAGTAAGTGAGTTCGAACTTCACTTGCATTATTACGTTCACTCTCTGACAAATACCCTTGGGAAAGGTATGAACTTTATTATTCTCCCGGTTATAAAAGCTTGTTTATTGCCGGATCATAATGGTTAATGTTCGTCGATGGCCCGGAAGACCGGGATTCAGTCCTAGGTCCAGTCATATCAAAGACTCAAAATTGGTACTTGATGCCTCCTTGTTTAACACTCAGCATCACAAGGTACGGATCAAGGCATCGTAGCTATTGAAAAAAGCAATTTCGGGTTTCCCTCGACTAGAGTCCGACAACTTCCTGACTTATGGGTTAGATATCACGACACATTTTTTTTAAACCAGGATGGCTTTAGCATTAAATAACCCATGAAGGTCGATATGACATTAAACAAATAAACCAAATGAAATAAAATAAACTAAACATCACGGATGCTGTGTAAGAATTGGCATTTGTCGTTGTGAATGGTTTCTTACATCCATCGGACGATCCATCTATCATCATCAGCTATATATCAACTCGACCTATCTATGTAACAAGACTGATGTTTATATTGCATGATTATTGCAGAGTTTTTTTTAACACATTCCTTGCAATATTCTGTTCTACAGGACAGTATGTAATTAATAATCACTCACTGGTGAGAAAAATGAATGCTAGGAATTTTCATTGCATGTATCTAGTAATACGACATTTTATCCAAATCTGCTAATTTTACCCTGTTCTCATCTCAACCTGCAAAGTTAACAATGTTTTCATCTCAACCAGCTATTTTTACCCTGTTCTCATCTCAACCAGCTAGGTTTACCCTGTTCTCATCTCAAACGGCAAAGTTTACCCTGTTCTCATCTCAACCTACAAAGTTTACCCTGTTTTCATCTCATCCAGTTAAGTTTACCCTGTTCTCATCTGATCCAGCTAAGTTTACCCTGTTCTCATCTCACCCAGCCAAGTTTACCCTGTTCTCGTCTCAACCGGCAAAGTTTACCCTGTTCTCATCTCAACCTACTAATTTTACCCTGTTCTCATCTCAAACTGGTAGGTGTGCCCTGTTCTCATCTCAACCGGCTAAGTTTACTCTGTTCTCCTCTCCACTAACTAATTCTACTCTGTTCTCATCCCAACCAACTAATTTCACCCTTCTTACCCTCCAACCGGAGAAAAATCTTCGGTGAAGCTAAAAACCAGAAAGAATTTCCCATTTAGAAATTAGTCCAGTCAGTAGAGCTTAGAATATGCATACTGAATTCCCTGCAGACTTATAAGACCCACCACCACTTTGACTTGGAGTGGAAGTACTTGTTAGAGTTTCATTTATGTGTCAAAAAGATCAGTTTAAAAACTATTCATATTTCATAAAAATACTTGATGAAATACTTGGGTTAAATAAAACTGTTTTGATATTTAAAGGCAGTGCAAACAAATGACTTATGCTAAATTGAATTTCTTGAAATAGAAATGTTTTTACATTTAAAAGTGTGTAAGAAAATGACTGATGTTTATTTGAATTAGTAGTGATATATAGCAATACATGGAACCATTTAACTTTGTTGACTTATGCTAAAATAAATTTCTTGAAATAGAACTGTTTGATCATTTAACTATGCGTAAACAAATGACTGGTGTTTAATTTAATTGTTTGTGTTAAATAACAATACTTACAAAACATTTAACTGTGAGCAAAGAAATGATTAATAGTAAGTAGAATTATTTGTTAAAAATGTTATCTACAAAATGTGTTTAGATACGAGGATCATTAAATAAGTTTCCAGACTTTTTTCGTATGGGCACTTTTATTGATAGTACACACATCAAACTCTAGTCCCCTTCGAAGTAGTCTCCTCTGGCTGCAATGCACTTGTTGTACCGTTCCAACAACTTCTGCAAGGACCCATGGAAGTTCTCTTGTGTGAGCGTGTCAATGACCTTCGTCACAGCCTCTTTCATCTCCTCAATTGTCTCATAACGACAGCCTCTGAGCTTAGGGAATAACCAAAAGTCACAGGGAGAAATGTCTGGACTATAGGGAGGGTGTGGAACAGTCTTTAGGCTCATCTTGGTCAAATAGTCGGTGACAAGGATGGAGTTGTGGACTAGTGCATTGTCCAGGTGAAAATGCCACTGAGCCGATTTGAAGAGTGCTGGCCTCTTCCGACGGAATTTCTACCTGAACTCCCTTAAAACCTCAACATAGTAACCCTAACCCTTTGGCCAATCAACTCTAGTGTATTGACTTCCTTACCTCTTCCACACCTCTCATTATCCCTCACAGACTCCATGCCTTCCTTGAATCTCTTATGCCACTCAAAAACTGATGCTCGATTCATGCAAGATGCTCCAAAAGCAGTCTGAAGCATTCCATAGGTTTCTGTGGCCTTTTTTCCCAAGTTTAAAACAGAATTTTATTACATATCGTTCTTCTAAAGTGTCCTCACGTCCAGATTGCATTTTTGAAATTCACCAGCTGTGACAATCAGGCTTTAGTAGGGTGTATTCCAATTGCTGCTGTAGCTGTTCATTTGAAGTTGAAATAATAAAAATTGGTCATTTATCTCATAAGATGTATAGCAATAACCTACTGAATTTTCAAGAGTCTACGACAATTTTAAATGCCTGTACAAAAAAGTCTGAAAACTTATTGAAGGCACCACGTATCTTATATTCAATATATATGTATAAAAAGGATTTGGCATTAATTAACCAACAATTGTTGATATGCCATAAAACCAAACCAAACTGATCAATCTTAAGAAACGGCAACACAAAAATCTACATATAAACGCCATGGCATAAAATGAGTGTAGATGGGTTGACATACCGTTAAAATCTATCAATAAATCAACCATTTAAAAATAACTGTATTTCCTGATGTTTGGGAGCTCACAGTATTGGATGTTTTATAAATTCTTCGATTGACTGATGAAATCTTAGACTTATTGTAATAAAGGATGAGAATATGAATGGAGGAATAAAAAAAAAGATTTTTTTAAGTTCTAAGAAAGCAACGATTTTCCTCGGTTATAATCGGATTAGATTTCTAATGCAAAAATCCGAATAAGAGAGGTTGTCATTTAAAGCTTTAAAAAAAAGGCGACGTTTTTTTAGCCTTTATAATCGGATGAAAAGCATAGATTCATCTACTCTTCCCACCACCACCAATAATGGGGCATATTGGTTTTCCTAGTCTTACTTGACAAATAATGTAGAAGGAAATCGCTCTGTCGACGGGACATAGAATACACCGGCTGTGTTCCCTGCAGAGGGTTAAAACCTCAACTCAAAGACTGTTCTGACAATGACTCTTAACTGTATCAGAGGAAGAAGTTTCAGTTCTGGAGAAATAGAAAAATAAAGATGACTCATTCATTGCCAGATATATTCTGACCCGGACTGGACGTATTGTTTAGGTCTTATCGATGAATTTAATAGATTTCTTTAAAAATCATCATATTCATGTGCAAAAAAAAAAAAAAAAATACAAAAACTTTTTAAAAGCAACTGCACAAAAAATATGAATATGAATGAGATTTTCTAAAATAGATGCGGTTTGTATGAGATAAAAATACTTAATGACTAATAAATGTAAATCATTTTTATCCAGAATTGTTAATTGAAGCTATATTTGTTTACCAAGTCTTGGCGGCAACACCTCACAAAGCACCAACTATACGGCCATCTACCTCCCATCACGAAAACTATCCAAGTCAGACGAACCAGACATGCAGGACATTGCTGGAGAAGCAAGGACGAGCTCATAAGCGATGTACTCCTATGGACCCCCACATATGGCCGGGCAAAAGCAGGACGGCCAGCTCGAACATACATACAGCAGCTATGTGAGGATACGGGATGAAGCCCTGAAGACCTGCAAGAGGCGATGAACGATAGGGAGAAGTGGCGAGAGAAGGTCAGGGATATCCGTGCTAGCGGCACGACATGATGATGATGATGATGAAAATAAAATAACCACTGGCAAGTTGACATGCCATTAAAATCAATTTAGAAAGAAAACTTTTAATCAAAACCAGATTAGAATGTTTAAGTTATCTTCAACCCCTGCGACGTTACTGATTCCATGTTGCCCTCGCCTTTACTCCTTGCTTGAACAATATCAGTGTTGTGAAGAAGGGAGACTTGCAGCATGGGCAACTGTCTATATTTCGGACAACTTTACGTTTTACTTGTAAGTAAGAGTAAAGTTGGTGACCCTAGTCGAGGGCGACCTACAGGCTCCCTTTTCAATAATTACTACACCGAGGTGTAAGGGAGGGCGCAACTCCTTTCCCTGGATTTCTCCACTTTACCCTCGATACGTACCTTATATCGCTGAGTGTTAACCAAGGAGGTATCAAGTACCATTTTTAAAGGCTTTGGTATAACGCGACCTGAGATTGAACCCAGGTCTCCTGGACCACTGGCAAACACTCTACCCACTTGGCCAAAGAGCCGGTCTTACTTGTACAATATCAGTATCTTGAAATAGAGAGACTAATAGCATGTGCAACTGTCCGTCTTCCATACAATTTTACTGTTCCCTTGGACAATATCAGTATCTTCAAAAAGAGAAATCTGCCGCATGGGCAACTGTATCGCATCCCTTCAGCTCCCACTCAGATCCAGACGCATATCCGTTAGTCTCGTGAGATAAGAGGACACCATCATTTCTTTTTAATCTGAAATGGATCAATCGAAGCAGACTGTTCTGTTCTTGATCATTTCTAAAAATAAAAAAAATTTTTTTTTAAATCCGTAAAAAGAGCCTATAGATGTCTTTTTTTTTTCAATAAAACTTTTTAGGAATCTTTTCATTTACTTATATGTATTTATCAACTCCTCCGAACGAGAAAGATGTGACAGAAGATTAATTTTGAAGTGTAATTTAACAGGTTTGAATTCAGAGTTTTTTCTTCTCCTACATTGGTTGTCATACCAAGATTAAAGAACCCAGTTTTCATTTGCTTATAGGTTTCTTCACGAAGTTAATCATTGCTAAAGCATTAATATTTGTATAAAATATAGATGTTATTGATCGATGCCCATTAGCAACATAGCGTCATATGGGAAGGCGGTCATATCCATCCAATATTGATGTTTTACTATGGACTGAAAACAAGGTGTTTATTGCATGGACGTAGGAAACAATCTTCCTGCATTTTACAGTCATTTTATTGATTATTATGAGTGCTACTTAGGATTCGCGAATTTTATATTGACAATCATCTAAACGTTGTTAGTATAGTTGTTAGTCAACGTTTGAAACCAACCAATTTAAGAAACTATGGTTTTTGGTAAAAAAAAAAAAATTACTAATTCAAGATAATATGCAGGTACGACAGAAATACCTTCTACACTTTAAAATGTCACTTGGTTGGTGCATGTAAAGTTAGGCAAGTGGTAATGGTAGCTCCAGCTCGTTAATGTCTAACCAATATTTTTTTTGGATACATTAATGTCTTGGACCGGTGATCACCGTGCATTGGCAGTTAAAAGTTTTCTTGAGATGGGTGAATCTGTAATTGCTTTTCATGACGCTGTTCAGGATGGAAAATCGATACTGCAAAGAGTTGAAAATTCAAGCAATTTTATCCCCACCCCTCAGGAGTCTTTATTCCTATGGGGTAACCCCTATTAGATTTTTGCCTTTTGAGGAGCCAAATAAATCACCAATTTGTGAAATACGTATGTAACCACAAAATAACTGTAGTTTACGTCTGTGAGTTGTTTTTAGACAATTTATATCTTGCAGTATGCTTCATAATTTGGCCAAGTCACCTTTTTGTTTAACTAATTCAGGTCAAAAATCAAATTTTGACAACTGCGTTTTCATATTCATTTCTGATGTAGCGTTACGCTCATGTAGCTTGGACAGCAGTTGTTGAAATATCAGTTAGGCTATTTGTCGACTTGGGAATAAAGAATACACCACACAATTCAATTTTTGATGCTATGGTCTTGTGCAGTTTTATTCTCTTCCCGTTCCGTCTTTGAATTCATGGAAGCCGGAAAAAATAGACAATGGTTAGTTTCTTTCGTTTCTAAGAACAGAGCTCTTCTGGAATTTTTGTTTCGTTTCTTTTCGTTACAAGCAAACGTTTTTTGTCCTTGTACCAGCCACTAAAAAGGAAACAAACAAATCACAAAATTCATATATATATATATATATATATATATATATATATATATATAAAATGTGTGTAAATATGTGAATGATTGAATAAAATATCGATCTACACGTTTAATAAATCTCATTTGCTTAACTTGAGTGAAAAGTTTGTTGAAAAATAGAAGCTACAAAGTTTTTTTGTTAAAGGGAGGTTCAAATGATGACACGGCACAGAAATAAGCGATAAGAAATATATTGAAGGAAATTTGTACATACACAAACGATAGCTGGGAGAAACCTCTCCTCAGCTTAACAATCAGGAATATTGCCGTTCTTGGTAACGGCTCGCTGAGACTGCACTGAGACAGAGTCCGAGACTGAGACTCCCCTGAGACTGCGCAGAAGAGAGCACAATCGATATATGTTACATGAGGACGAGTCCATCTATAGGGGATACCCCAACATTATGTAATGGAGAAAGTATACTTACTCGCTTATATGTAAGTGGATGTAGTTAAATTATTCCATCAGCAGAGGAAGACTGAAATGATAGAATAAGTATGCCATGTAAACTATATTTTCATTTAATTTAAGAAATTTTCATATTAAATGCAACTTGAAAGAACAGAATGTTAGATTGTTTTTCAAAAGAATAAAAATCAAAAGTTTTGAGTAGATTTACAGTATGGATCAATAAGTCTTCTGAAGATATATCTATCTCATCGCTTTTCTATAAGACAGTTCACCCCGAAATCAGATGTAAAAACTTGATGATTCATCAATGATTCTAATTGGTTAAAAAATTATTTTAAACAATCTACGAGGGAAAATATTTCTTAAATTATTTTGGGTTTTGATCCTTTAGAATTTTCGCAACAAGTCAAATATTGTCGTCTTCGACATCGTAAAGAAATCTTAAAAAGATCCCGAAAACGCCGAATGGTCAATAAATGCAGGAACACAGGTACAAAAATTACAGCTTTTCGAGCTTGATTTTGTACAAAATTTAACAACTTTTTAGTGTGAAAATGAGTTAATTTTCCATATATATATATATATATATATATATATATATATATATATATATATATATATATATTCTGGGGTTCACAGAACACTCCTATTTTCATTGCCGGCTCGACTGGGTTACACTTTCCGGGCCCCGTCACTACTTAGTGAACTAGTCTCGGAGTGCCAGATTAAGAGCATCACGTGCCAAAAAAAAAAAAAAAAAAAGTGGCAAACTCTGTCAACTCGACTTTTATTCAGCTGCTGGCTTTTTTTGTTAACCCATTTGCATAAAATGTTACACCGATCGGATCTTTATAATACATATATATATATGAAAGCCATTCCGTGGATAAGATGAATTCTCTCTAAAGAGTTAGTTTACCGTTGCACCTTTTTCAGGTAAATCAAGAGTGATGTATCCTTTCATGTCCAAGAAGACTCAGCATGATCTTCTTTACTGATCGCTGCGTCCGGGACGTTTTCTTTACCGGGGAGTCAGTGCGTTTCCACTCTATGGACTGTCTTTTCGACTCAGGCTTGTAGTGGAAAACCCACGTTAAGCCCATTTGTAAACACTCTTTTTACTAAAACCTGCTTTTCCGTACACATCACACATTCTTCTGTAAATTTCACATGGTTTGCACTTCTCAATCATCAAATATTTGATGTTCTATTTGTAGTGATGTTCTATTTGTAGTGAAAAACCCATGTTTAGCCCATTTGTTAAGATTTTTTGACTAAAACATGCTTCTCCATTCCCATCCCACATTCTTCTATAAATTTCACCTGGTTTGTTCTTCTCAGACACTGAAAATTCGATGTAAGACCTCTATTCAAACCCGGAGCACTCTGTTAGATTTGCTGACGTTTTGAATTGCCTCAAAACAAATATTTAATGGTTGCCTCCCATCACGAAAACTATCCAAGTTAGACAGTACACTGCTGGAGAAGCAGGGACGAGCTCATAAGTGATGTACTCCTATGGACCCCCACATATGGCCGAACAAAAGCAGGACGGCCAGCTCGAACATACATACAGCAGCTCTGTGAGGATACGGGATGTAGCCCTGAGGACCTGCCAGAAGCGATGAACGATAGGGAGGAGTGGCGAGAGAGGGTCAGGGAATCCGTGCTGGCGGCACGACATGATGATGATGATGATGGTGATGATTGTTGATACCGTTTATAATCAAGTTGCTCATTTATTCAAATAAAGTCCTTTTCAGCCCTGAAACTAGTAATGGTCTTCATCTTTAGGTTACAGCTTTAATTGATAAAGGGGAAAAATCAACTGCTAAGAGTATTTGGATTATTTTGTTTAAAAAACTGAAAACTCGAAAATTTTCATTTTTTTTTTAGGAACTGTTCATAAAAACGATAATCTAAGTTATTTGATTTGTTTTGTTTAATAATGGATTTCTTCATGTAATTATCTTCAGTTATTGATTTTAAAATAAACATTTCATTGTTTAAAAAGATTGAAACGCTTTTTATGCAAAAAAAAAAAAAAAGAGTTGCATGGAAAAATTAAATTTTCAATGTTTTTATGAAATATTTATTTTTTAATCTTTTTCACATGGTAATTAAATTAGAATGACGAATAAATAAAAACAAAATATGAATATTGTTTAAAGTCTTTTTAGCTATTATTTTTATAAAAGTATTTTTAATAATTTGATATTTTTGAGGAATTGCAAAAATGTAAACCAAAAAAAAAAACCAAAAAACAAATTTTCAAACAAATAAAAAAATAAATACTAACAAATCAGTTATTTTGTTCCTTATCCAAAAATAAATCACAAATGAGTTTAATTTTAAACTTCTGAAACATTAAATTTTCTTTCCAGTTAAAAAAGGGGGGGGATTTTCTTCTTTTTTTAAAAATCTGAATGGAAGAATAAAATGGCTATGAAAAAAAAATGAGATTAGTTTGCTGGTTTGTGATCATTAACCCGTTATTGATATTACCTCTCCATCATTTCGTTTTGGGCAAAGAAGCAATCTTGCTAATTTTCAAGTAAATGATTAATAGGTTAATTTTAACGGCTTTTCAAACCATCAAGGGATATTCTATGCTTAGAGGCTACAGAATCGCGTTCATTATATGTTCGTATTCACATATTTGTGTTGTTGTTTCTAAAGGTTTTTTTAAAGTAAAATATACCGATTATAAAACCTATAAAATATGGCTTAAGAAAGATTAGATTGTTTAAATAATTGGTATCATTTTTTCAACTTACACGGAAGAAGTTACTATGGAATAACCCAATACCGTGGAGGAAAAAATGGAATCGTCTTGTAATTTGCATTTATCAAACAAATACCAGCAACAACAAAAATCATAAAATTAATATCATTTTGGTTATCATTTTTCGGACTGTTGTCCTAATCTTTATTGTTGTTAATTGAAACACAACGTCTCAGCTGCTCTATCTTCCGGCCTTCCTCAAGTTTCCTTCGTTTATGTGGGCATAAAAATGATTCTGCCTGGGAAATGATTTCTCAGGTTAAATAATTTCTATGCCTATATAAACAAGGGATACCTAAGAAAGGCCGGAGGATACAGCGCCCGAAACGTTGTGTTTCAGTTAACAACAATAAAGATAAGAACAAAAGTCAGAAAAATCACAACTTAAATAATACACATGAAGCCTCATCTAAGAAATTTAGACAGATAGTTAAATAAATCGATAAATAAAATAAATGTTTTTAAAAATCTGATAAATTTTAACTTTTTTGTGATTGGGGTGTCCTCGTGGTGTTATGGTTAAAGCGATGGACTGCGGAATCGTAGTACGCGAGTTCGTACTCCAGTCACACTATTATGTTCACTTTCGGGCAAATACCCTTAGTAAAGGTATGAACACCCTTATCCTCCAAGCTATGGGTTAAATAGTACCACTACTGTTCTTCGGGGAGAATGGCTTTGGCATTAAATAACCTACAAAGACTGATATGCCATTAAACAAAGAAACCAAACCAAACCTTTTTTGTGACTTGGCAAAAATTATGGAATGGGCATTTTTTTTTAGCAGTAAATAAACTAATAACTAATATGACGCGATATTTTTTTTTATTTAATAGCTGCACATTCTGGCTTCACAGAATATTCTTTAAACAAACGAGTTTAAATCAATGGTATCATTTTCCCAGCCTTTGTAGAGGAAAATATAACCCAATGCCGCGGAGAAAAAAAAGGTCTTGTAATTTGTATTCGTCAAACAAATGCCAGCAAAAAAAAGAAAAATCACATAAATTTTAACTCTTTTATGACTTTTGATACATCCCCTATTTACAAATGTCAATCTAGATGATTTATTTCTTTCATTCAATGATTCGTTACACACACCTGGAGTTCGCGCTGGGTGGGTAAGAAATAATAATAGCTTAGTTCCAGGGGGCCACATCACCAAGCAGCACTTGCCAGTTCGTCTGAATGGAGTAAGAACTGCGATTATTTTCTGGTGCCTGAGATGCCCTTGAATGGGAATGCCGACTAAGCAATTTTTGTCCCTATCCCGCAGGAATCGACGCTCCTTCGGTGTACGTTCAAACTAAATTGACTATTGTGCCCCATTTCGGCCTCGTGAGGAGTCAAATAAATACACTTCAATGGCCGATCAGTTAATTCCCAAGTCTTTTGAGCTTTGTGAAGATAACTGGCTTCCAAACATTTTCAATGTGAACTCTCTACGGTAAGCAAAGAGCTCAAAAAGAGAAAAATTAATATATAAACTTCAATCGTTCTGAAATGATCGATCAGGCTTTTTCCCAGCATACGACCTGCTTTGATTAGAAATACAATCAAATCATTTACTCAGTTAGAAGTTGTTAGACACAAAGACAAGCGACAAAGTAAAATTAGGAATGGCCCAATCTAAATAAATATATATGACATGAATATCTCATGAAGTTAATATTGGTGCTTGTCCAGAATAGAGCAATTTAGCAAATTTCCGTTAATTCAGTAGAAATCGGTAGCTCTCTGAAACTAGTTGACAAGTTTACCTACCTAGGAAGCAGTGCCTCATCAACCGAGACTGACATCGACACGCGACTAGCAAATGCATGGACAGCTAACGATAGTCTATCGGTCATATAGAAGTCAGACCTGACCGATAAAATGAAACGCAGCTTCTTCCAAGCAGCGGTCGTGTCGATACTGCGATATAGATGCACTACGTGGACGTTAACTAAACGGATGGAGAAAAAGCTGACGACAACTACACAAGAATGCTGCGAGCTGCATTGAACAAGTCCAGGCGGCAACACCCCACAAAGCAGCAGTTATACGGCCACCTACCACCCATCATGAAAACTATCCAAGTTAGACAAACCAGACATGCAGGACACTGCTGGAGAACCAGGAACGAGCTCATATGTGATGTTCTCCCATGGACCCCCTCACATGGCCGAGCAAAAGTAGGGCGACCAGTTCAAACCTACATACAGCAACTCTGTGCCGATACAGGATGTAGCCCTGAGGACCTGCCAGAAGCGATGAACGATAGGGTCGACGTCATGAGAGAGGGTCAGGGATATTCGTGCTGGTGGCACGACAAGATGATATATATATATATATATATATATATACTTTTACATTGATTTTAGACTCTAAGGAAACGTAAATAGAACTACACAAAATGCTACTTTTTTTTAACAAATCGTTGAAGCAGTGCTCCCTAAAAACAGTAGTTGTTAGGCCACTTACCTTCAATCTCACAAACTATCCTTGAATGACGAGTAAGACATTCTGAGTACTGCTAAAGAAGTAATTATTTAACGTTCAAACTCAGTTCTCAAAAATTACAATTTTCACTAGCCCCCATTAGTTAATATTTTTGTCGTTAGGGACGCAGAGTACAGCTGGTTTGATTTGAAAGTCTTTTTTCTCCTAGACTGGTTGTCAAATCGAGGCTATTTACTTATAGCTGAATAGAGTACACATAGATTCATGTTTTTTCCCCAGAGCATTATCCCGAGATTAAATTACAACAGTTCCATCGAGGATTTTGAATTCGAGTCACCAATTCCGTTTCCCACGACGATAACCGTCACGCTAAGTGTGATGGACGCATTGTAGGTAGTTGAATATGAAATTCTAAGTAAGGATTACGTAGCCAACGGCGCTTGGGGACTGTCAGGTTCTCACCAAACTGATCATCAAGCCAGCAAATTGTCACATTGAGAAGATATTTATAAATTAAAATTCATTTATAGAAAAATATAAAGAAATTTATATTGGATCAAGAAACCTTAAACTACAAAGAAATCAAAAGCCTATATGAGAAATACGATTTAGGCGTTGGCTTTGATGATGAATTTAAAGTTGATAATTGTATTTTGTCTACTGTATCGAGGGACAAAAGAATTGCCATTCCTCATCAACGAATAAGATCAATCGTTTGGTTTGGTTTTATGGTTTTGTGTTATGGTTAAAGGGAGGTTCAAATGATGACACGGCACAGAAATAAGTGATAAGAAATATATTGAAGGAAAATAGTACATACAAAAACGATAGCTGGGAGAAACCCCCTCCTCAGCTTAACAATCAGGAATATTACTGCTCTTGGTAACGGCTCGTTGAGACTCCTCTGTGACAGAGATTGAGACGGAACCGAGACTGCGCAGAAGAGAGCACAGTTGGTATATGTCACATAAGGACGAGTTCATCTATAGGGGATACCCCAACAGTTTGTTAACGCAAAATCTGGTTTTTTCAAATATATTAGATTTATATGATTTTATGTTCTATTTCTAATAATTCAATTTAGCATAAATCAAAGTTAAATGATTCCAAGTATTATGTATTACTAATAAGTTGGCAACCGTAGTCAAGGGCGATCAGAAGGCTCCCTTTTCAATTGCTACTACACCGAGGTGTAAGGGAGGACGCTACTCCTTTCCCTGGATTTCTCCACTTTACCCTTGATATGTACCTTATACCGCTGAGTGTTTAGCAAGGAGGTATCAAGTACCATTTTTAAAGTCTTTGGTATGACTCGACCTGGGATTGAACCTAGGTCTCCCGGACCGTTGGCGAACACTCTACCCACTAGGTCAATGAGCAGGTCATTACTAATAATTCAATTAAACATCAGTAATTTATTTATACACAGATGAATATTCAAACAGTTCTTTTTCAAACAATCCAGTTTAGCGTAAGTAATTTGTTTAAATTTGTTTATTTAGTTTAAATGTCAAACAATTTTATTTGATCCATAAATAGGATCCTATTTGGTGCTACCACTCCTGGTCAGTGTGGACTTGGGAGTAATTGCAATGAAGGAGTACTCCGCATTTATCCAAATCTCCAATACTGGAGCCTCACCATCAGATTGTTTAATGTCATATCCTGGATGCTGAATTGGGGGGGGTCTTACCGCTCTGTAAAGATGCAATCAGTATATTCTAGAGCCTCTGAATAAGATTAAGGATGGCAACATGAAGGAAACAGCAGAGCAACCGAAGCAACTAGAGAACTGGAGAAGAGAGGAAGTGGAAGAAAGAACGGAAGTGAGGGGAAGAGATGAGAGTAAATCAATCATGATACAAGACCGATATAAGATAGAATAGTAGAGTAAAGGACCGTATATAAAAAGCAGACCCCACAAAATTATCATTCAGTTACAAATTCATCATGAAAGCTCCAGTGATTTATTTTAAAGGTCAAACAGGGTTCAATTTAAGGAATTCCTGTAAATAAGAAGTAAATTTAAGGAATCTAAACAATAAATTTTGGGTGCCATGTGAACTTCTACTAAACACTGAAGAGAAAATGAAACCATTACAACACAATACTGACCGGGAATAGAAAAGAAAATATCCCTTTTCTTCAGTAGATTGTTGCATAAGGTTAAACATCATCATCAAGGCGTGCCGACAACATGAATTTTCTTCTCTCTCTCTCTCTCTCTCTCTTTCTCTCTCTCTCTCTCTCTCTCTCACTCTCTCTCTCTCTCTCTCTCACTATTCGTCCCTATCGGTCATCATTCTTGATACATCCTTTAGACGGCATCCAATGTCCACAGAGAGCTGATGAATGTAAGTTTTTGCTGGTCTGCCAATACTGGTGTGTTCATGTGTGGTAGTCCATAGGAGAACATCACCGTGCCCAGCATGTCTTGCTTGTCCTATGTGGAGGGTTTGTGAGATAGGAGGTAAGTGGCGGTTGAGCTACATCCAGGAATTTATTCAAAACAGCACGCAGCATCCAAGGGTTGTTCCCATCTAGCTTTTCTCTCTGCGTTTACTTAAAGTTCAAGTGGTGTAACCATACAACACAACTGGCACAGCTACAGCTCGGAAAAATTCCCGTTTCAGTTCATCAAAGAGATTAAATTTCCATACTGTCGTTGTGTCGATACAATTGCATGGATGCACGAAACGGATTCTAATGACATGAATTGATAAAAGGCTAGATGGGAACTATGCAAGAATGCTACGTGCTGTTTTGTACAGATCATTGAAGCAACACCCCACAAAACAGCAGCTGTTCGACCATTTGCATCTCATCTTATAAACTATCCAAGCAAACAATATGCTAGATACGTAGTGCCTTCAATAAGTTTCCAGACTTTTTGTACAGGCATTAAAATTGTCGTAGACTCTTGAAAATTCAGTAGGATATTGCTATATATCTTACGAGATGACGGACCAGTTTTTATGATTTCAGCTCCAAATGAACAGCTACTGCAGCAATTGGAATACACCCTACTAAAGCCTGATTGTCACAGCTGGTGAATTTCAAAAATGCAATCTGGACGCCAGGACACATTAAAAGAACGATATGCAATAAAATTCTGTTTTAAACTTGGAAAAAAGGCCACAGAAACGTATAGAATGCTTCAGACTGCTTTTGGAGCATATTGCATGAATCGAACATGGGTTTTTGAGTAGCATAAGAGATTCAAGGAAGGCACGGAGTCTGTGAGGGATGATGAGAGGTGTGGGAGGATTAAGGACGTCAATACACCAGACTTGATTGACCAAAGGGTTTGGTTTCTTTGTTTAATGGCATATCAACTCTTTTTAGGTTATTTAATGCCAAAGCCATTTTCCTAGAAGAACAGTAGTGGTACTATTTAACCCATAGCTGGGAGGATAAGGGGGTTCATACCTTTCCCAAGGGTATTTGTCCGAAAGTGAACGTAATAGCGCGACTGGAGTACGAACTCGCGTACTACGATTCCGCAGTCCATCGCTTTAACCATTACACCACGAGCACACCCCAATTGGCCAAAGGGTTAGGGTTAGGGTTAGGGGTACTATGTTGAGGTTTTAAGGGAGTTCAGGAAGAGATTCCTAGGGAAAAGGCCAGCACTCTTCAAATCGGGTCAGTGGCATTTCCACCAGGACAATGTACCAGTCCACAACTCGATCCTTGTCACAGACTATTTGACCAAGATGGGCATCAAGACAGTTCCTCAGCCTCCCTATAGTCCAGACCTTGCTCTCTGTGATTTTGCTTATTTTCCTAAGCTCAGAAGCTGTCGTTATGAGACAATTAAGGAGATGAAAAAGGCAGTGACGAAGGTCAATGACACACTCACACAAGAAGACTTCCATGGGTCCTTGCAGAAGTTGTTGGAACGGTACAACAAGTGCATTGCAGCCGGATGAGATTACTTCGAAGGGGACTAGAGTTTGATGGGTGTACTATCAATAAAAGTGCCCATACGAAAAAAGTCTGGAAACTTATTTAATGATCCTTGTAGTGTTGGTGAATAAGCGACGTTCTATATATATTAGTGGATCTGTTTGTACCTCGAAATCCAAAAGAATTCTATGTATCTTATTTTCTTGGACGGATTCTAGTTTGTGCGGTCAAATTTCAGTTTTTTACACAATTCCAATGGATCACCTTTCTCATCCTGTCATGTCCAGTTTTTTACACCCTTCGTATCCTTTTGCAGCATTTGCTTATTATGGGATTTATTGTTTTTTCTCTATCCATATTTATCAACCTCCCCGCTCAGGCAGGATATGACACAAGGTCAATTTTTAAGTGGAGTTCAACAGGTTTGAATTCAGAGTTTTCCTTCTCCTAAACTAGTTGCCTCACCAAGGCTGAAGAACCCAGTCTGCCCTATTATTTACCCATAGCTGGAGGGAGAATAATTGGATTCATACCTTTCCCAAGGGTATTAGTGCTATGTGAAATGCAATCAGTCTCGTCCAGGATTTGAACTCATGTCACCGTGTCCATTTCCCACGACGATAACCATTACACTACGGGTACCTCCTTCTTTCGTCTCTATCACCTCATAACGTACACTTGCTATTCTGTTGTGTCTTATCAATTTTTAGTTTAATATAATTAGTCCTTATGGCGTTGTTTTGTGCTGCTTTTAGAAGAGATTCACTTTCTCTCTAAAAGTTTCCATTTCTTAGCTATGACGAGGTCTTCTCAAGTGAGATTTCGGCAATTTGTCGCTTGAAATATCCATTAGGTTGTTTTTCTTCCCATTTCTATTTTCTTGTTATTGTTGTTCGTTTTATTGTAAGTGTTGTTTCTGGTCGCGGTAATTAGTCTTTCTAAGGTTAAAAAATCAAAAGTGACCGCGGAATGAATAATGACAATAGTGAAATACGATTTTGGTGAATATATTTCGTCTGTGTAAGTGTGAAAAGACTTAAAAACACTCATGCCTGCCATTTTTGTTAACTGCCGAAATTCCCGATTAATCCGAGATTTTAACTCGCTCACCAAGAAAATCACTGAGAAGGCCATCTTAACAGATAGGGCTGTCTGCAACAAATGTTTTCAGCGCTGCAAAAATTGTTAACGGCTGAAGTTCTTACTGATGTGTCTGAATTTAATACTCTTTCTCATAAAAAGCCTTGATGAATATTTAAGTGTATTATTTCCATAAGCTTAACAAGTAGTAGTACCTGCCTTGAAAATGAGCGTTCGAGATACTCGTTTTTAACTTGACGTGAACCCCAATCTTCGTCACTATTTTATTCCGGTAATGAAACTCAAAATTATCTGTGAAATTGTATTGTTCTTTTTTATATTCTTGATTTATTGTCATACGAATTAGCCAATGGGCTATAAGCTGGATGTTTTGGCAAACCAGTTGCAATGTAAAAGAAATGAAAAAATGTAGACTCCAAACAAGAAATAAGCGGAAGAATCAAGAAAAACTGATGACGTCATAAATATTCAGATTAATAAATAGGATTGCATAGCAAGTGAATCTTTAAAGCCGTTCAAGTTAGCTTGTGTAAGGCAAAGAAAACTTTCTGAAACTCTTATATGGCTTATTTATGACAGTACATCGATGTTTCATATCCGATTTAATAAATAAATGATATCCCCCACCCTGATTTACTGTTTGAAACTAACACTAGAAATAAATGCATAGCGATACCAATAGGAAAGATTTCTGCTTCTGTTCAAATTGGTTTAGTAACGATTGATCATATATAACTCGCGTATAGGTCGAATTTTTTAGACGTAAATTTTAAGCAATAACTAACGTCAACATGGTGTCTATTCGACGTATAATTAATGCTCACATGGGCATAAATCAATGGTCGACTTATACACGAGTAATAATTCTGTAAGGTTAAAAATCAAACTTAATAGAAAAACAAAGAGAAACCCTTGGTCTGAAAAATTATTTCTGTAAATTAATGCTTTCGTGGCATAAATTAAGGGTCGACCTATACACAAGTAATAATTTTGGAAGATTGAAATTCAAATATAATAGGAAGGAGTTAGAGGAACCCTTGCTTTCAAAGATCATTTCTGTAAATTAATGCTTTCGTGGGCATAAATTAAGGGTCGACCTATACACAAGTAATAATTTTGGAAGATTGAAATTCAAATATAATAGGAAGGAGTACGAGAAACCTTGGCTTTCAAAGATTATTTCTGTCAATTAATGATTCTATGACTATAAAACAAAGTTCGACCTATACACGTAATCGACATGAGAGTGTACAGTATTCTAATATAACGGTAAGGACTAGAAGGGGCTCTTTGCTTCAGAAATTAAT
Organism: Sepioteuthis lessoniana; assembly: GCA_963585895.1. NCBI lineage: Eukaryota > Metazoa > Mollusca > Cephalopoda > Myopsida > Loliginidae > Sepioteuthis > Sepioteuthis lessoniana. The sequence continues at coordinate 103,804,844 of OY757918.1, forward strand.
TCCATCCATTAATGATTTCCTGGCCATAAAACAAAAATCGACCAATACACGAGATCGACTTATACATGAATGTGTACGGTATTTGGGGCATAATTGAACGGAAGAGAGGAAACCCTTCACTTAAAACTTATTTTCTTACGTTAATGATTTCATGTGCCTAGAATCAAGTGTCGACTTATACACGAGTAATAATTTTGTAAGGTTAAAATTCAACCAGGAACTTAGAAAAGACTAGAAAAAACAAAAATTAATTCTGTAATTCAATGATTTTGAGACTATAAATCAAGAGTCAATTTATATATAAGATAGACTTTTTCGATACTTTTATGATATATATATATATATATATATATATATATATATATATATATGTGTGTGTGTGTGTGTGTGTGTGTGTACCTGTGTACGTGTGTGTGTCAGTGATAATAACTAGTGTTCTCTCTACATTGCTTTATTTCTGCCACAGTTCATCATCTCAGTCTTTGAAAGTGGACTGAATTCAATATTTCTTCGATTAGCCAATCGATTAGAGATCGATGTCTCTTACAATGCTTTGATTTTAAACTTACTGCTTATTAACGTCTTACGACTTCTATACTTTTGTACTCCCTCTGTCGGTGGAGCTCAGAATGTGTTTCCTGCCGAGGGATACGACCCCCTCCAAAAGGGCAGTCCTAAGTATGATACTAAACTGCATTTGGTGATAAGGAGATTTGGTGATTCTGGAGATTTGAGAAGTTGGCCATTACTCCCAGGTTCACTCTGTCCCTGACTATGGGTTAAATAGATATGCTTGTTATTCGTTTGATTCGACAATGCAAAATACTCTTAAGAAACAGCGACACAAAAAATGTAAATATGAATACGATCCCCTAACTTTTATATATAAGATAACTCGTTGACACCCGTTACAATCGATCAATTATAATTTATCATCATTGTGAAGGCTGATGACAAAGTAGAATCTGTTTTGACCAATAGAAATTGCTTTTCCTTTTTCAAAAAGTGTCATTTATTTCGCGTCGAATAATTACAATATCACTTTCCAAGGTATTCAAATAATGGTTTGCCCAGTTGGCTGGGGTTGTAGAATACACCGACCGCACCTCTGCAGAGGAGTAAGACCCCCACCGAATGAGTGTCCTGGATATGACACAAAACAATCTGATGGTGAGGTTCCAGTGATGCTGGGGCTTTGGGGAATGCGGAGCACCCCTACATTGCTATTGCTTCTGATAGGGCCTTATCTATGGGTTAAATAGAGAACTAACGGCATACTTATAAACTGAATTGTTTCACTAAACTGAATAGCTTGAAATAGAAATGTTTTTGTCAATTAAACCGTACTTACATTTAAACTGCGTGCTTATTCTTAGCTGAATTATTTGAAATGGAACTATTTTTTTACATTGAAACCGTACTTACACTAAAGTACACTCTAAACTGAATTGTTTAGAATAGAACTGTTTTGACATTTAACTGTGTGCAAACAAAATCCGTACTTATACTAAACTGAATTAGCTGAATTAGAACTGCTTGACTAAACTGAATAGCTTGAAATAGAAATGTTTTTCAGAATTAAACTGTACTTACATTTAAACTGTGTACTTATGCTAAACTGAATTGTTTGAAATAGAACTATTTTCATAAAAATGGATTTGGCGTTATATAACCAACAAAGGTTGATATGCCATAAAAACCCAACCAATCAACCAACCAACTAACCAACCATCAAATAATTGTGTAGTTTAATGATATAAAACATTTATTTTTGCATGAGAAATATCTATTTTTCGCATGATCTTCTTTGTAAATGAATTTAAGTAAATATGAATATCAAGTGAACCCCTCTTAAACTAGTAGACAAATTCAGTTACCTAGGAAGCAGCGTCGCATCAACCGAAAAGGACATCGACACGAGGTTAATGAAAGCATGGACAGCTATCAATAGGCTATCGATTATATGGAAATCAGATCTAACCGATAAAATAAAACGCAGTTTCTTCCAGGCAGCGGTCGCATCGATACTGCTATATGGATGCACAACATGGACGCTAACAAAACTGCTGGAGAAGAAGCTAGACGGCAATTACACAAGAATGCTGCCAGCAATCTTAAACAAGTCCTGACGGCAACCCCCGACAAGACACCAACTGTACGGCCACCTGCTTCCTATCACGAAAACTATTCAAGTTAGACGAACCAGACATGCAGGACACTGCTGGAGAAGCAAGGACGAACTCATAAGTGATGTACTCTTATGGACCCCCACACATGGCCGTGCAAAAGCAGGACGACCAGCACGAACATACATTCAGCAACTATGTGAGGATACGGGATGCTGTCCAGAAGACCTGCCTGAGGCAATGAACGATAGGGAAAAGTGGCGAGAGAGGGTCAGGGATATCCGTGCTACCAGCACGACATGATGATGATGATGAATATCAATCTAATATATAGAACATTATACAGTGAAAATTTCAGATAAAAATTTTGATAATTTTGCAGACTATAAATGCTGTACTGAGTTTTACCTTCACTGGGTGGACCACACTCGTAGCCTAATGTCATTTTATTTCAAGTTGGTTGATTCGTTAATTAACGGCATGTCAACTCGTCTAGGATTATTTTAAGCGTGGAGGTTGGGAAATCGTGTTTATAGTACATTTAAGGGGAGCTCTCCTGTCGTAGTGGCTAGCGTACTGGACTGTGAAGTCGTAGTTAGTGAGTTCGAACTCCAGTCGAGCTATTACGTTCATTTTCGTACTAGTAATATTGATAAATATATAAACCCCTTTATCCTTTCAGCAATGGGTCGAATTATGCCGCTACCATCCTTCTACTAGAATGGTTTTGGCAGTAAATAAGCCTCGATGGTTGATATGTCATTAAATGAAAAAATCAAATCATTGAGTTTTAGATTTTTTTGTGTTGTAATTTTTGAAGTTTTTTTTCATACTTTTAACAGAATATAAATAATTTTTAAACAGCTCTATTTAGCCATAGATGAGACCCCCAACAGGTACTTTAATTTCGGATTAAAGTAGACCTGGGAGTAATGGCAATGAAGAAGCACACTATACTACCCATATCTGCAAAACTGTGGCTTTACCATCAGATATATTTTAGTATCATACTCAAGACACCTCTTTTTCAAGGGGGGTCTTACCCCTGTATAGGGGGGATACAGTCAGCATACTCTAAGCCCCAATGACAGAGTGACATATCTTAATTTGAGTAACTATATAAAATTAATTAGTCCCTTGATTTTTTTTAATTCGGAGAAACTGAATGCTATTTTTGACTTTAAGACTGTTCTACTTTAAAACATATGCAAACGATTTTAATCCTGAAGATTCATGTTGAAACAAGAAACTAATAGTAACTAAACTGGTTTAAAATGCTGGAAATCTTTTGTGTCTGGTTACAGACTTATTATCTAACATCGTAAGTTCGTTGATAAAGTGTGAACAAAGCGTTGTGGATTATTGTTGCGCTTCGAGTGTGCACGATTTTGCTTTTAGCAATGAACGTGCCACCATCTTGATTGGCGAGTTTATTTCTGTAAGAAGACGTAGTAAAATACAAAAGGAATTGCTTGAGAGAAATTACATTTTGCTAAAAGGGTTTAAAGAACTTTTTAAACGCAGAGGAAATTCCAAGGTGAGTCAAAAGTTTTGCAATATTTTAAGCTATTTCGTATTTCCTCAATTCTGATGTCTGTTCACGAAGCCGATCTTATTGAGATATCAATTGATGGTGTTTTATGAAGGACCAAGTTCTGTCAAGAGTGTATGAGTGTTTGTGCTCGTCTATTGTTCAACTATTTCAGGCAAGACCTCTTCTTCCACAACAGAAGATCTCTCTGACCTTGGTTTGTCTTCGAGACTAGTGTCACTTTCCTTGAAACATTTGAACCAGTTTTAAGCCACACGCGTTTGTCGAGAGTTGCTGGGCCTTCCACTCCATTCATTTCTATTTCCACTGCCCTTACACTCAGTCCTTTTTTTTTTAATAAATAGAGTAAAATAATTCTCATTGCAACTTTTACATTTTGCTAAAAGGGTTTAAAGAACTTTTAAAACACAGAAGAAATTCCAGGGTGAGTCAAAAGTTTTGCAATATTTTAAGCTATTTCGTATTTCCTCAATTCTGATATCTGTTCACGAAGCCGATCTTATTGAGATATCAATTGATGGTGTTTTATGAAGGACCAAGTTCTGTTAAGAGTGTATGAGTGTTTGTGCTCGTCTATTGTTCAAATATTTCAGGCAAGACCTCATCTTCCACAACAGAATATCTCTCTGGCCTTGGTTTGTCTTCAAGACTAGTGTCACCTTCTTTGAAACGTTTGAATCAGTTTTGTGCTACATGCTTCGTCGAGAGTTGCTGGGCCTTCATTCATTTCTTTTTCCATTGCCCTTACACTCTGTCCTTTTTTTTTCAATAAATAGAGTATAATAATTCTAATTGCTACTTTTTCCACCACTCAATATCAAAGGTGTAAAATAAAGAATAAACTATTCAGCAACGTTTGGACAACTAGTTTATCAAATTAATAATATTACAGAGATACAAGTTGCCAAAAAATCATTAGGGAAATTCTGAAAAAGATTTCTGACTCAACCTTGTAGTTTAAAATATTGCAAAACTTTTGACTTCTTCAAGAATTTATTCAACTCTATGAAACAACTCGGGGATGCGGGTAGTATTCTGGCTTTTGGCGCGAAAAATGAAGTCAGTGATTCAAGTTCAAACTGAGGATGAAACATTTTACATTCATTTCACTTGCCCCTCCAACGATTACAAAATAACGGACCAACTTACCTCCCATTTCATATTTAATATATATACTTACCTTCCTTCTTAAAAACAATCCAAATTAGACAAACAAGACATACGGGACAATGCTGGAGAAGCAAAGACGAACTCACGAGTGACGCTCTTCTATAGATCCCTACACATAGACGTGCCAATGTTGGCCGACCAGCAAGATCTTACCTACATCAGCTCGGTGCAGAAACCGGATGTAGATTGGAAGAACTGCCGGAAGCAATGGATGATAGGGGCGGATGGAGAGAGAAAGTCAGGGAAATCTGTGCTGTCAGTGCGACTTGATAAGGATGATGATGGATCCATTTTACTTGTGAAGAAATTTTACCTTCAGCGTTCCAAAATTGGTCTGGTTAAAGGTTTGGTTTAGTTTTATAGCATATCAACCATCGCGGGTTATTTAATGCTGAATTAATCAAATAAATGATTTCTTTTTGTTGGTAGCATTTTTAAACGAGCCTGATCTCTTTTTTTTGCACACAGTTAAAAAGTTTCATTTATTTCTAATTCGAAAAATTCTATTAACTATTAATCATTTGTTTGCACACAGTTTAATGTTTTCTAGTTTTGCTATTTAACACTAATAATTCAATTAAACATCAGTCATTTGTTTACACATAGTTAAATGTAAAAGCAGTTCGATTTCAAACAATTCAGTTTAGCATACGTACACGGTTTTTTTTACACACACTCAAATGTAAAACAGTTCTATTTCAAACAATTCAGTTTAGTGTAAGTACACAGTTTAAATATCTAACAGTTCTATTTGACCCATAGATAGGACCCTATCAGGTGCTACCACTCCGGGCAAGGATGGACCGGGGAGCGATGGCAATGAAGGGGTACCTTGCATTTCCCAAAGTTCCAACATTACTGGAGCCTTACTATCAGGACTAGCTGAGGGAGTCTTAACCCTCTACAGAGAAGCAGTCTGTGTATTTTATAGCCCCGGCCCACTGGACCAGTCAGGTCAAAGGTGGTTCCTTGGCCATGTCACCGGTTTCACCGATTGCATATTCCTTAAAGAGATGGAACTTCTAAGTTATTCCATTACCCTAAGAAATACAAAAAAGAGGGAATTACCCGTCATGTCACTAGAATGACTAAATATATTACAGAACACTTCATAACAAAACAGAAAATATTGATGTGGTGTTTCGTCTCGTAGATTGTTCAAGTATTGGTATTCACTTTTTTGTTTTCCTTTCCTTTAAGTCATTGCATCAGCTGGAAAAAGTTATTTTCTTCTTGTTTGTTAAATTAAATCTCTTTTTCTGTCTGGGATCTATATATATCTCAAAGTTTTAGAGATTTTTGTGTTTTATTCTAGTCTCAGAATAAACAATTTTTCTCTGAAGTTGAAATCTAGTAATGTACACATTTCCTAGTGGATAACTTTTCCCTACTCAGCCATGTCATGTCTTATACTCCTTCTGCGTCAGTTAGTGATATCTACTTATTTTGTGGATGATTGTTTTATATCTCTCTCCCTCTCATTCTCTTTCTCTACGGGGGTGTCCTCGTGGTGTCATGGTTAAAGCAATGGACTACGAAATCGTAGTAAGCGGGTTCGAACTCCAGTCGCGCTATTACGTTCAGTTTCGGACAAATACCCTCGGGAAAGGTATGAACCCCCTTATCCTCCCAGCTATGGGTTGAATAGTACCACTAGTGTTCTTCTAGGAGAATGGCTTCGGCATTGAATAACCCTAAGAAGGTTGATATACCATTAAACAAAGAAACCAAACCATCTTTCTTTACATCCCTCCGCCTCTCTCCCCCATAGGCTACACTTCCGGGTCTTTTCAGTTCTAACTTTTACTGGAATGGTTCTTATGGCGATGTTGTGGGACTCAGTTTCTCTTTAGATTCCCTCTGCGTTATCATGCCGAAGCTCATCTTTTTACAATGCTGCCGTAAAGATGTCAATTCTTCTTTCTCCCTCAACAGTCCATTCAGTTCAAGTTAGGAATGATTCTTAGCTATTTAACCCATTTAACTTGTCGCATGTTACTTAAAGATGTGAATCTACCAAATTACCGCTGTTACCCTGAGAAATACAAAGAAGGGTTGTTACTCGGGGGGGGGGGCACCTCAGTGACCAAAGATTGATAAAGTGTTTAAGCTCGGAAAATGTTGGGGTGTTGTGTTCGTTTTTTGTTTCCTGGCATTCCAAGAGCAACTAACGTTACTTTGAAGCGACAATCTTCTCTCTATTAACTACATCAATGGTGGATTACATCGTACCAAAAGCAAACTAAAGGTCCTCATCTGATTGGTGACTTACTGAATTGTGGCTAACGTTTTCCAAAGTTCCAAGAGATAAATATTGTATGATTCTCTTTGCAAAGAGTCAGAAAGAATCCTTCAGAAAAACTAAATCAATATATATATAATCAATATATATTGGTTTGCTTTGCTTTGCCTTTATGGCACATCAACCATTGTAGATTATTTAATGCCAAATCCATTTCTATACATACAAAGAGTTCTATTTCAAACAATTCAGTTTAGCATAAGTACACTGCTTAGTTCTATTTAACCCATAGAGAGGACCCTGTTAGGTGCTACCACTCCGGGCCAAAGTAGACCTGGGAGCAATGGCAAAAAAAAGGGTTATTCTGAGATCTTAAAAGCTCCAGCATTACTGGAGCCTCATCATCGGATTGTTTAGTGTCTTATCCAGGACACTCGTCGGGGAGGGTCTTAACCCTCTGCTGAGAATCAGTCGGTGTATTTTGCAGTCCAAGTCGACTGGGCCACTAAATAATAAAGTCGTTCAGATATTGGTAACTCAAGGTACAGGCAACACAGACAGTCACCCACAAATAGACAACAAAAGGTACAGTCAATAAAAGACCGACCCAACTACAGGTAACACAATCAACTGCATGGGCAGTAGTCCAAATATAGGTAGGACTAAGTATCGTCAATAAAGAGTGTCGCCTAGCAAAACAAAGTAGAGCCAACACGGGCTGTCAACGAGATACAGGCAACATAAGGTACAGTCAATACAGACTGCCACCCAGCAACAGGTTATACAAGGTACTGTCAAGCGAGTCTAGTCAGTTACCGGTAACTATTACTGTCTGTATTTGCGTAAATATATATACTGCTGTAAACCTTACACCTCTTTGTGTTATTCATTTCTGGCCCTTCAAGGCCACAACACATTGTGTGAAATTATGTGCTTGGAATGTTTGGATCGATTAACTTTTTTTTTAAACCAACTGATGATAAACAGAAAAGTATTTTTTCCTTTTTCTTCAGGATGAGTATTGGTCGTTATTTTAGTAGGTCAAACAAAGCCAGACTTTCATTGAATTAATTCTAGACTCTGTATATGTAGTTCACTCAAATTCTTAGAGAACATCCCTTGATTTCATGAAAAATCTTAGAATCTTAGATTTATTTTATTGGTGTGAGTTTCTTATATCCTGGCATATTAACAAGAGAGGAAACATTTTTTGGTGATTTAAACATATCTTCTTCAAGCATAATCAAATTGTTATTTCATGAAAGGTTTGCTATTTTTGAACCTCAAAGTCTCAAAATCAGTGTTCTTATTTTCACTTGCCACAAATGAAAATTGTATCATAAAATAATCCTAGATGTTTGAATTCCTGAGACGAAGCTGGATAATTTTATCATTCAGGGTTTTCGGACTATTGTCCTCATCTTTATTGTTATATTCACAACGTTTCGGCCGAAATGTCCTCCGTCAGGTGTTTCTTGTCGTACTCAGGAGCCTTCACGGAACTTCGAACCACGCCCTTTTTGTAATCCACGGGGTCGGGGTCGTTTGCTCTAATTCCTGCTGGACAAGTGAGAGTGAATTTTTGGGAGTTATAAACTTAGTGTTCTTACATCGTTATGAATTACTAATGTTGTGTATGATTTCTTTTTACCTGAGCTCATATTACTATTTTTTTTCTTATAGGCGTTGGTTCCATCGGCTTTTAAGTGAAGTTGGCGACCGTAGTCGAGGGCGACAAGAAGGCTCCCTTTCAATAGCTACTACACCGAGGTGTAGGGGGGGTACTACTCCTTTCACTCGATTGCTCCACTTTTACCCCTGATATGTACCTTATATTGCTGGGTGTTAAGCAAAGTGGTATCAAGTACTATTTTAAAAGTCTTTGGTATGACGTGACTTGGGATTGAATCCCGGTCTCCCGGACCATTGACAGACTCTCTACCCACTAGGCCAATGTTAATATTGTCCGAAAACCCTGAATCTTGATAAAACAATTCAATTATTATGAGCAGAATCTATAAAATGCAGCGTGGATGATAGTTTATTTCCCCAATTCATTGAAATGGAAAATTCTATTTTTGCCTCTAGTTTTCATATTTCTCACTTAAATTTGTTTAAAATTGGAAAGTACATCAATTCGATGTGTTTGAATAATCTGGCATTTTCTCCATGATAATCTAAACTTATCTAATGATTTATATATGATGTAATTTTGTAATATAATGGCCGAGGGATTTCGTTTCATGCCTTTGGGTTTAGTTAGGCTGAGAAACTTTCGGCTCAGTGCATGGGTCACAATAGCCCGAGATGGAGAACGGGGTTACAGAGTGCAAATGACGTCACGCACCGGTAGCGCGCGGAGGATTTTGGGAATTTGAAGAAAGTTAGTAGAGATAAGACTTGCCTCGGGAAAAGACGGTTGGCTTTCGCTAGCTCGCGAGGCCTTGTGGCGGGTGCCGCACGAGATGGAGGTCGGGGGCAGATGAAAAAGCCAGAATAGAAAGATTGTGCCCCCCCTCTCTCTCTCCTTATGTTGAAAAACCTTTAAACTCAAAGGTAATAAAAAGTTTCGTACCTGAACTGAGAAGTCGTAAGTGTTTTTCATGTTTCGAGATTCCTATGTTCTATGTTCTATCTTTATGGACATTCGATGTACATTTCACACATAGCCATATCAGGGCTATGGTACAATTTTATGTATTCTCAGTGTCAAAGTATTCGTAGAAAAAGAGTGAAATCTTCGGTGTTAAGCATACTATTGCCAAGTATCATATACCATTTAATTATCATTTTAACTGGGGTAATATTTATCTGCACGTGTTAGTGCAGAGAGTAATTGAGGTATTTTGGTGATTGTGATATGAATGGGACGGATGATTGTTAATATTGTCAGACTGAATGGTTCAATGAGTGTGGTTAGCTAAGATTTGCATAAAAAAGTATCAGTTGCTCAGAAGACCACACCCCTTTCTCAGTACCCCATAAAACATGAGAGTCTTGCGCTCTACCATAAATGAAATTACTCATTCGCGATAATAAAAAAAAAATTTTTTAAAGTTTGGTCTAGAAGTATAGATTTATTTGCTGCAGATGGGTGGAACCATTTACAGTAAATATCTATTACTCAGTGTCATTAATGGCAAGAATTAAGGATATGTTAGAGGCACAAAAAGTCATCGTTCATGCGTTGGGGGAAGCTGGCAAGACTCAAAACGAGATAGCCCTCCAGGTGAAATGCTTTTAGTCTGCTATTTCGAAGATAATAAGACGAACTTGTTCAAAATAACCTAACTGCGGTTCCAAACCTAAGACAACAGCTCGAAATGAACGTCAGCTAAAGAGGATCCTTCTAACCAATCGATTTGACTATTTGGGGGAAATTTCCAAAGCCTGGAATAATGCTGCTGTAACCGTTTCTCGATGCGCAACCTTTCGAGACTCCATCAGCTCGTTTATGACAGCAATATACCGATTCTGAAGCTACTACTAATATTCACTTGTTTAGTGGGTAGAGTGTTCACTTGTTTAGTGGGTAGAGTGTTCGTTCGCCAATGGTTCGGGAGGCTTGGGTTCAATCCCAGGTCACGTCATACCAAAGACTTTAAAAATGGTGCTTGATACAAACTCGCTTAACCATATTTACCAATCCCTCCGCTCGAGCAGGATATGACACAAGGTCAATTTTTAAGCGGGGTTTAACAGAGTTTTCCTTCTCCTAGACTAGTTGCCTCACCAGGGGTGAAGAACCTAGTCTGCCCTACTATTTACCCATAGCTGGAGGGAGAATAATTGGATTCATAACTTTCCCAAGCGTATTAGTGCTGTGTGAAATGCAATCAGTCTCGTCCGGGATTTGAACTCGTGTCGCCGTGTCCATTTCTTACGATGATAACCATTACACCACGGGTACCTCCTCGCTTAACACTCAGCAATATAAGTACGTATGAAGGTAAAAGTAGAGGAATCATGAGAAAGAAGTTGCGCTTCCCCCCCACTACACCTCGGTGTAGAAGCTATTGAAAAGGGACTATGGTCGCCAACTTTACTTACTACTAACATCCAAACAGAAACGAAAGCGTTCAATATGGGCAAGAGATTTTCAAAATCGGCCTAATGATGAATGAAACCAGGTCATTTTCAGTGATGTGAATCAAGATTCTGTTGTTCCTTCGGCGATCGTGTTCCTGCTTCTGGAGAAAGTTATAAAGAGATAAAATGCTAAACGCTCAATCTCAAATGGTTTGAGATTGCATGTCTGCTACTGGTGTCGGAGAGATCTACTTCTTGAAAGATTTCTTAATGCTGCTGTCTCTCAGGATGTCCTTGATCATTTTTATTCCATATATTGAGGACAGGTTTGGGAACAAGGAATTCATCTTCCAGCATGACCTTGCTTCAGTCCACTCAGCAGAATCACCAAAAACATGGTTCAGGAAGAAGATACCTGTCCATAATTGGTCTGTTAATGGCTCAGATTCAAATCAAATAGAAAATTTATGGGGAATCCTCACGAGAATATGAAGAAAATACTATCGATCAAATCATGAAAAATTGAAGCAAGTCATTATTGATGTGTGGACATCAGTATTATGATTTACGTGGTGCCTTCAATAACTTTCAAGATTTTTTTTTGTATAGGCTTTTAAGATTGTCGTAGACTCTTTAAAATTCAGTATCTTATTGCTATACATCGATGAGATGACTGACCAATTTTTTTATGATTTCAGATTCAAATCAACAGCTACAATAGGAAGTGGAATACACTCTACTAAAGCCTGATTGTTACAACAGGTGAATTTCAAAAATGCAATCTGGACGTGAGGACACTTTAGTAGAACGATATGCAATAAAATTCTGTTTTAAACTTGAAAAAAAATGCCAATCTCTTGGAATGCTTCAGACTACTTTTGGAGCATCTTGCATGAATCGAGCATCAGTTTTTGAGTGGTAGAAAAGATTCAAGGAAGGCAGGGAGTCTGTGAGGGATGATGAGAGGTGTGGGGGGAGTAAGGAAGTCAATACACCAGAGTTGATTGGCCAAACGGTTAGGGTTAGGGTTACTATGTTGAGGTTTTAGGGGAGTTCAGGAGGAGATTCCGTCGGAAGAGGCCAGCACTCTTCAAATCGGCTCAGTCGAATTTCCAGCAGGACAATACACCAGTCCATAACTCCATCCTTGTCACTGACTATTTGACCAAGATGGGCATCAAGACAGTTCGTCACCCTCCATATAGTCCAGTCTTTGCTTCCTGTGACTTTTGCTTATTCCCTAAGCTTAGATGCTGTCTTTATGAGACAATTGAGGAGATGAAAGAGGCTGTGACGAAGGTCATTGACACGCTCACACAAGAGGACTTCCATGGGACCTTTGGGAAGTTGTTGGAACGGTAAAACAAGTGCATTGTAGCCGGAGGAGATTACTTCGAAGGGAACTAGAGTTTCATGTGTGTACTATCAATAAAAGTGCCTATACGAAAAAAATCTGGAAACTTATTTAATGATCCTCGTAATTGGTTCGTTATTGAAACGAATGAAAGAAAAGGTAAATGCAAAAGGCGCCACAGCAAAGTAATAAGTGTATTAATACAGTTCTTTAAAAATGGGTTCATTGATAAGTACATTTCTTAATTAAAAAATAACCTTCTTTTGGTCTTTTTGTTACTAGTTTAACAATCTTCAAATGTCAAACATTTCGCATTTCGAAGAAAACCTGGTTTGTCAGTGAAGTACTGCCATATTATTTTCATATATCGAATTGATATGCCGTTAAGAATGAACTGTTAAAATTTAAATAAATTTTTACGAGAAAAAAATAAATATTCCATTTCAATGAATTAGTATATAAAGAGGAATTTTCTAAGATTTTATTCTGGCAAAGAGGCAAACATTCCATAAAACCAGATGAGCAATAATGTCTATGAAAAATCTGTTAAAAAGAGATATCAAATGCCACTGACCCGATTTGCAGAGTGCTGGCCTCTTCGATCGGAATCTCTTCCTGAACTCCCTTAAAACCTCAACATAGTAACCCTAACCCTAACCGTTTGGCCAATCAACTCTGGTCTATTGACTTCCTTACTCCTCCCACCCCTCTCATCATCCCTCACAGACTCCCTGCCTTCCTTGAATCTCTTATGCCACTCACAAACTCATGCTCGATTCATGCAAGATGCTCCAAAAGCAGTCTGAAGCATTCCATACGTTTCTGTGGCATTTTTTCCAAGTTTAAAACATAATTTTATTACATATTGTTCTTCTAAAGCGTCAGATTGCATTTTTGAAATTCACCAGCTGTGACAATCAGTCTTTAGTAGGGTGTATTTCAATTGCTGCTGTAGCTGTTCATTTGAACCTGAAATCATAAAAATTGATCAGTCATCTCATACGATGTATAGCAATAAGATACTGAATTTTAAAGAGTCTACGACAATTTTAAATGCCCATACAAAAAAGTCTGGAAGCTTATCGTATGCACCGCGTATATATTGTGAAAAATATCTACTAATAAAATTGCCACACCAGAAAGACCAAGCCGATTTTGACGTGGGTATAGTTTCTTGGTTTCTTTGTTTAATGCCATATCAAACTTAATGGGTTATTTGATGGCAAAGCCAATTTTCTAGAAGAACAGGGTGTGGTATAGCTAAGGGGAGGGGTAAGAGTTTCATGCCTTTTGAAAGGAACTATGTCCGAAAGTGAACGTAATGACATGACTGAAACTCGAATTTACTTACTACGCTGTCGCCGACCTGCAATTTAACCACAACGCCACAAGAACTCCTCCGGGTATTGTATACTCAGACCAATTTTATTTCTGTCACTACAGAGTAAATATTAGAAGACTTATGAGTCTATTGATTTCCACTGTAAACGTTTTCAGAATTATATTAATGCTTTTATTTAGGTAGGAGTGAAATATTTTAATTAGAATTTCTTAATTATTCCCATTATGTCGAGAATTTGGGTAATCAAAAATGAAGTTCACCTTGAATGAAGAATTCCAAAAAATTATTTTTTACTTGGAAATAGGACTGGAAATTGTTTCATTCTTTAAGAGCATTTTAACTGTTATAAAGTACTATTTTTTTATCTGATTATAAAAAAACTTCCCACATTTACGTGTTTTTACAGGGTTACGGTTACATACATACACGCAGACACACACACACACACACACACACACATATATATATATATATATATAGAGAGAGAGAGAGCCTTCAATAAGTTTCCATACTTTTTTATACAGGCATTTAAAATTGTCGTAGACTCTTTAGAATTCAGTATCTTATTGCTATGCATCTTATGAGATGACTGACCAAGTTTTATGATTTCAGCTTCAAATCAACAGCTAAAGCAGCAATTGGAATACACCCTACTAAAGCCTGATTGTCACTGTTGGGGAATTTCAAAAATGCAATCTAGACGTGAGGACACTTTAGAAGAACGATATGTAATAAAATTCTCTTTTAAACTTTGAAAAAATGCCACAGAAACGTATAGAATGCTTCTGACTGCTTTTCGACCATCTTGCATGATCCGAGCATGAGTTTTTGAGTGGCATAAGAGATTCAAGGAAGACAGGGAGTCTGTGAGGGATGATGAGAGGTGTGGGAGGAGTAAGGAAGTCAATACACCAAACTTGATTGGCCAAACGGTTGGTTGGTTTGATGGTTTTATGGCATATCAACCTTTGTAGGTTATTTAACGCCAAATCCATCTTTATGTAAATAATCTGTTCTTTTGAAAACAGTTCAGTTTAGCATAAGTACACAGTTTAATTGTCAAAAACATTTCCATTTCAAACTATTCAAGCAGTTATATGTAATAATTCAGTTAAGTGTAAATTCAGTTTTAATGTCGAAAAACAGTTCTATTTGAAATAATTCAGTTAAGCATGAGCACGCAGTTTAAGTGTAAATACGGTTTAATTGTCAAAAACATTTCTATTTCAAACTATTCAGTTTACTCAGACAATTCATTTTAGCATAAGTATGCTGTTAGTTCTATTTAACCCATAGATAGGGCCCTATCAGGTGCTACCACTCCGGGCCAGAGTGGACCTGGGAGCGATGGCAATGAAGGGGTACTCCGCATTCCCCAAAGCTCCAGCATTGCCGGAACCTCACCATCAGATTGTTTAGTGTCATATCCAGGACACTCGTTATGGGGGGGCCTTACCCCTCGGCAGAGGTGCAGTCAGTGTATTCTACAGCCCCAGCTGACTGGGCAATACACAGATTTAAATGCCAGACAGTTTTATTTCAGATAATTCAGTTCAGCATAAGTACACAGTTTAGACGTCAAAAACAGTTCTATTTCGAGCAATTCAGTTCAGCACTAGTACGCAGTTCCAATGTCAAAACAGTTCTATTTCAAACAATTCAGTTTAGCATAAATACACAGTTTAAATGCAAAAATCAGTATAGTGAAAGAAGCACGGTTTTGTTCTATTTAACCCATAGATAGGACCCTTATCAGGTGCTACCACTCCGGGCCAGAGTGGACCTGGGAGCGATGGCAATGAAGGGGTACTCCGCATTCCCCAACGCTCCAGCATTGCTGAAACCTCACCATCAGATTGTTTAGTGTCATATCCAGGACACACGTTGGGGGGGGTCTTACCCCTCTGCAGAGAAGCAGTCGGTGTATTCTACTGCTCCAGCCGACTGTTGGCCAAACGGTTAGGGTTAGGATTACTATGTTGAGGTTTTAAGGGAGTTCAGGATGAGATTCCTAGGAAAAAGGCCAGCACTCTTCAAATCGGGTCAGTGGCATTTCCACCTGGACAATGCACCAGTCTACAACTCCATCCTTGTCACAGACTATTTGACCAAGATGGGCATCAAGATAGTTCCTCAGCCTCCCTATAGCCCAGACCTTGCTCTCTGTGACTTTTGGTTATTCCCTAAGCTTAGAGGCGGTCGTTATGAGACAATTGAGGAGATGAAAGAGGCTGTGACGAAGGTCATTGACACGCTCACACAAGAGGACTTCCATGGGGCCTTCCAGTTGTTGTTGGAACGGTACAACAAGTGCATCGCAGCCGGAGGAGAATACTTCGAAGGGGACTAGAGTTTCATGTGTGTACTATCAAGAAAATTGCCTATACGAAAAAAGTCTGGAAACTTATTTAATGATCCTCGTATATATATATGTATATGAGGCTCGTTCAAAAAGTTCCAAGCCTTCTCCATCTTTTAAATTTGTTGCATACCTCTCATATGTGTATGGGCCTTATCTGAATATGTTATATCGTCATCTACAGCATCATAACGACACAATAACAAAACAGACGCACGCAGAAAGACGCAGGAAGTGACAAAGATGCAGGAAGAAGCAGGAAGACTTCTTTAACAATATTTTACCTCTCACTTTATTGCACGGGTTCGAAAGGATTGTTCAAGGGTTGCATGTGAGAGGGAGATGGAGATCGAACATAACTGCAATATTTTGACGCCACTGTTATGACCGTCACGTTGTGTCTATTTTGTTCTTTAGTGCTGCTCAACCGGAGGCCTAGGACCCACTCATCAGGGCCCAAAGGCCCCTTCGGCCTGATGAGGCTTTCCCTACCACATTTCGTCTATAACTCCGTCCGAACTTCAACTCAACTGCCACTGGCTCGTCGAACTCAGCTCAATTATATAATCGTTCGACGCCCTCTCGATCTTTGAAATCGAATGTTTAATCGTCATCAAGCGGAAATAACTGTCATGCAGTTCAGAGGTCACTCTCTTCCGGTGTATCACTCTGTAGTGTACCATGGGAATGACCTTGTCCCATTTCATCAGCCAATTTTCGCCCATGCGATTTCCTCTCCTAACTGCCATTGGAATGTGTCACTTCCTTCCGGTGCATCACCTTGGAATAGCACTTTTTGGGCCGGGTCGAAGGTCAAAACATAACAAATAGAAATTAACACAGAAATCAGAATTAGTTTTTCTAGTTTGATAAAAAGTGGTAAGGTGTCGCCACACGAAAAACGTTTAGCTCCGGCTCTTCTTTCGAAGTGAGACTGAGAACATTTTGAACGAACCTCGTATATATATATATATATATATATATATATATGTGTGTGTGTGTGTGTATGTGTGTGTGTGTGTGTGTGTGTTAAAACATATAAGTAAAGATGAATCAAAAGTATTTAATTTAAAAACTTTTTGCTGTTTAATTTCATACAACTACGGTCACAATCATCAGACAGTTTGAGAAGTACACATGGCGTAGTGGCTAATGTACTGGATTGTGGCATTATAGTTAGCGAGTTCGAATTCCTGTCGTGCTATGGCGTTCGTTCCTTTCGGACTAATAGTTTTGAAAAAATTTTGAACCCGCTTATTCTCCGCAATTACGGCTGTTCCTCTCCAAGGATGGCTTTGGCATTAAATAACCCACGAAGGTTAATATACCATTTAACAAAGAAATCAACCCAATTAGAAAACTCAGCCTAGTTTTGCTATGTTCGCTAAATTTTATTGGAGGCTTCTCAGCCGATGGAAAGCATCCACCGATCAAATTTTTCTTGAATTAATTTTAAAACATTTCCCACATTTCAATAAAACTAAGTACACACACACACATACACAAACACACACACATACACACACACACACAAACACACACACAAACGCAAACACACAAACACACACACACACACACAAGTACTGGCATGAAGACTGCTACTTCTTCTCAGAAGATAACTATCTTTCTAATCTAGCAAAGATGGAGTGTACGATTCTCCCCACTTCGAATGCTTTACAACCAACGTAGATCACTTTTTTCTAAACATCGATTTTCTGTCATCTACTCGTAGACTTCAAAATCTACAATAAGTGGCCTAAGGTTGTTTTTAACAATATCCTTAAAACGTTTCTTAGTTTTATGTCGACAGCGTTTAACTCTCCGTAAAACAACTGCTTTGGTAATCTAACATACAGCATCCTTGTGAGGTGCCCAACGTATCTGATTGGGTATGAGAAGCATCTCAATTCTAAATGTATTGGTTCGCTAAAGAACAATGGTGTCTGGCATTAGAGACGGTCATTTGATGTTCATATTCCTCTTAGACAAACTTAATGAAATCTTTCAAAACCTTTAATGTGACGACGATATGTAGACTAAATTTCAAAAGAGTGTAAAAGGGTAGATAAACATCCCCGATTCTTTGATGCCAGGCTTAGTTTTGATGATTGATGCCACTATCAGACAACTTACGATATTAGGTTTTCCAATGTTTTTGCTGGCTTTTTCGACCCTTGGATTTATTTCAGAATCAAGGGATCCATCTCAAGGGAGAATGCTGCCGAGGTATACAAAAATGTCAAACCCACTCAATCTTGCAGGCAGTACGAAGATTCTAGGTTCGACAGAGGACTGACCTGAAAGTAGACTGAACACGATCTTCTTCAGACTGGTGGTAAGCCCAAAGTCAGAGCGTCTGTTATAACTTAAACGTCTTTTATTATAACTTACTTTTTTTTAAAATTTTAACTTACATATCTATTACAACATGAGCAACAAAGTCTAAATCGTCAGTACAAAGGTCTGGACTATAGGGAGGCTGAGGAACTGTCTTGATGCTCATCTTGCTCAAATAGTCTGTGACAAGGATGGAGTTGTGAACTGGTGCATTGTCCTGGTGGAAATGCCACTGACCCGATTTCAAGAGTGCTGGCTTCTCTCATAGGAATCTCTTCCTGAACTCCCTTAAAACCTCAACATAGTAACCCTAACCCTACGCCTCATCCTTTGGCCAATCAACTCTGGTCTATTGACTTCCTTACTCCTCCCACACCTCTCATCATCTCTTACAAACTCCGTGCCTTCCTTGAATCTCTTATGCCACTCAATAACTGATTCTCAATTCATGCAAGATGCTCCAAAAGCAGTCTGAAGCATTTCATACGTTTCTATGGCATTTTTTCCTAGTTAAAACAGAATTTTATTGCATATCGTTCTTCTAAAGTGTTCTCACGTCCAGATTGCATTTTTGGAATTCCCCAGCTGTGACAATCAGGCTTTTGTAGGGTGTATTCCAATTGTTGCTGTAGCTGTTCATTTAAACCTGAAATCAAAATTGGTCAGTCATCTCATAAGACGTATAGCAATAACATACTGAATTTTCAAGAGTCTAAGACAATTTTAAATGCCTGTACAAAAAAGTATGGAAAGTTATTGAAGGCATCACGTACATATTCATCAAACCCTCTACGAGAATTTGGATGTGACATTTGCTCAATTTTCTTTGAGTGGAGTTTAACAGGTTTGAATTTAGAGTTTTCCTTTGTTAGATCGGTTACCATACCAACGTTAAAGTGCATGGTCTGCCTTACGATTTACCCATAGCTGGAGGGAAAATCGTTGAATTCATAACTTTCAATAGGGTCTTATCGCTCTCTGAAATGAAAACTGCCACGTTCAGGTTTTGAACTCAGGTGGCAGTGTCCATTTCCTACGACAATAACCATTGCACTACCAACGCCCCCTACGTTACAGCCGAATGTATGGAAAATATCATTACCTTGTTTGATCTTGTTATGAATGGAAATTGATTTCGAGAGTGAAACGTTTAAATTAACACAGCCTTACGTGTAAGGATCAAATTGCAAAAACATATTGATGAATTGAAATAGACATCCAAGTAATTGAGAATGGTTCAGAGACCAGCCCTATTAACTTAGTCAAAAGTTTTTGTGTAAATTGACAATGACCTGATGAATAGTTATGTGATGTTCGATGTATTTCCCTTTTGATATTTAAAACTACCTATCTATCTATCTCTCTCTCTCTATATATATGTATATATATGTATTATTCGGTCCAGTTAAACCAGAGTTGGGAGTAATTCCGTCAGGACAAAAAAAAACATCCAACAGTGAACATTTCCTGGTAAAGAGCTCAATGTAACTGACATTACAGAGCAACAATTTCTTTAAGAAATTAACAAAACCGGTCACATTAGGATTATAAATTTATTTCCATTCTGTTATGTGTTTTTGATCACCTCACACCCTTTCCTATGTCTATTCTGAATTATTTTATCCATAAAACACATTATATTATCAAAAACACATAACAGGATAGAAATAAATTTATAATCCTAATGTGACCGGTTTTGTTTTTTTCTTAAAGAAATATATATATGTATATAGTTTTGAATATCGTAAACACGAAGTCAGTACTTTAATATATATATATATATATATATATATACATTTTCTGTTTTATATCAGTATGTTTTTGATGAAGTAAGTTTTCCATCTCTAAAATGTATTTTTTCTGAAATAATTCTTGATGGGTTGATATGCCGTTAAAATCAATCAATATTAAACTGCTTACTGGAACAATTAATCGTTGTTAAAGTTTTTCATGAATAAAAACTGAAAGCCTTTGTCAGTCACATTTTGATTAAAATAAGCACCGTTATCTGTGATAAGTTATAGAATACTAACGTTCATTTTCTTATGGTGCCAATTTTGGATGAGCTGTTGTGATTATTTTATCTTTCGATCACGTAAATAAGCAGACCTTAGTTCGTTACGGACATTTGCCTTGGTAATTTCACGTCGGGGAACATGTAAAGCTATGTTTCGGAAAAAAGAACCTTTTAATTTCCTGTCTACCGTTTTAGATGTCCTGTCCTGTGCGCAGGCGCAATGCTTAAAGCGGAAGTATTTACCGGAAGTGATTACATCCATTCGCCTCCTCTAAACGGGGAGACAACTTCCGGCCGGAGGAAACAATAAGAGTCAAAACACTTGTCGGTTGAGCTTTAATAATTCCAGACGGGTAGAGGAGATGGGTTTAATAGTTACCCCGGGGTGGCCATCTGGAAAACGCATGATATAAAGGAGCTGGCATATATGAGTTTATTAAAGGAATTATTCGAGACAGAGTATGAAAAATAATCTACAGAAATGAATGATAATCATAGTTCCCAATAGTAAGTAAGTAAGGCGGGCCGAGTGTAGTCGAAGGCGACCCGAAGGCTTCCTTTACAATAGCTACTACACCGAGGTGTATTGGAGGGTACTACTCCTTTCCCTGGATTGCTCCACTTTTCCCTTGATACGTACCTAATAATGCTAAGTGTTAAGCAAGGAAGTATCAAGTACCATTTTTTAAGTTTTTGGTATGACTCAACCTGTGATTGAACCCAAGTCTCCTGGGCCATAAAACAAACACTCTGTCCACTAGACCAAACTAGGTTGATAATAAATGAATAAGACTCTATAAGAATTACAAAGAGATTAACATATCTTCTAAATGACAGAACTGTATATCTTTATCTCTCTCTCTCTCTCTCTCTCTCTCTGTCTTGACTTGCCCAGTCAGCTGGGGTTGTAGAATACACTGACTGCTTCTCTGCAGTGGGGTAAGACCCCACCGCCAACGAGTATCCAACATATGACACTGTGTAATCTGATAATGAGGTTCCAGTAATGGTGGAGCTTTGGGGAATGCGAAGTACCCCTTTATTGCCATCGCACCCAGGTCCACTATAGCCCAGAGTGGTAGCACCTTATCTATGGGTTAAATAGAACTTAACCCTGGTTTCTTGAGTTTACTTTTTTTGTATTTAAACTACATATTCATGCTAAACTGAATCGTTTCAAATAGAACTGTTTTGACATTTAAACTGCGTACTTATGCTAAACTGAATTGCTCGAAATAAAACTGTTTTGACATTTAAACTGTGTACTTAACTGAATTGTTATATATAGAACTGTTTTGACATTTAACTGTGTATACACAAAATTAGCTGAATTAGAATTGTTTGAATAAACTGAATAGTTTGAAATGGAAATGTTTTTGACGATTAAACTATGTACTCATGCTAAACTGAATTGTTTGAAATAGAACTGACTATTTGCATAAAAATGGATTTGGCGTTAAATAACCTACAAAGGTTGATATGCCATAAACCCAACCAACCAACACTCTCTTTACACACACACACACACACACACACACATATATATATATATATATACACACACAAGGGTCATTCAAAAAATTCACGCAGAAGGAACCAGAAGTGTCCTGGAAATATCAACCCTTTCCATCTTGTGCTCAGTCGTCAGCATTCTTGGGACCCATCTTGCAGACAGCTAACCCATCCATAAATTCTCATGTCAAAAATATTAGCCATGGCTTTTCTTTTTGGGTGCAGTCAGAAGGGTGGTGGCAGAGGGTCAGGGATATCCGTGCTGATGGTACGACATGATGATGATGATGATGATATACATACTGGATCAAGTTATTAGATAATGAAATGATATCAATTTTTCTAAAACACTAAATATATATATATATATATATAATCTGAACAAAAATGATTAGATAAATAAAAGTTTCTTTTTTATCTTATTTCTCTTTTGATCATTTTCATTTAGCTTCAATCTTAGATCATCATCGGGGAAAACATTTTTTTGTGGAAAAAAGGTTTTATTTAAAAGTTTATTTTTTTTAAAAAAGCTTTAAAGGACTTGATATATTATAAGAGAATCGTCGAAGAATGCACTGGTGTCGTAGCATATCTCTCTCTTGGATGGAAATTATTTTCTGCAATCCAAGTGTCTTCAACTGACTTGTATATATCTGTACTAAATAAACCCGGCAAATGAGTTTTTTTTTATTATTACACCTGGGAGGAGTGTGTTTCAATCTAGCCCTGGCTGCTTGGTTTGTTTATTTGCTGATTTCAACGTTTATGTGTCCTCCACCCCAAGTCTGTCCCCACGATTTCAAAACACCGTCATTGTTTGATCCATTTAGAGTCAATTTTTAAGCGTTTTTAGAGAATTAACAAATTGTTATAAAAACGTTTTTCTTGAGTCAAAAATTGCTCAAATATTGTTCAGGGTAGAAGGATAAAATCTAAAATAAATTGTTTTCTCATCTCTTCATCATATTTACCAACCCCTCCGCTCGGGCAGGATATGACACAAGGTCAATTTTTAAGCGGAGTTATAACAGGTTTGAATTCAGAGTTTTCCTTCTCCTAGACTAGTTGTCTCACCAAGGCTGAAGAACTTAGTCTGCCCTACTATTTACCCATAGCTGGAGGGAGAATAATTGGATTCATACCTTTCCCAAGGGTATTAGTGCTATATGAAATGCAATCAGTCTCGTCCAGGATTTGAACTCGTGTCGCCGTGTCCATTTCCTACGACGATAACCAATGGCACCTCTTCATGTCAGTTTCATCAGAAAAAGTTTCATGTATTTGGGAAAAATACAATGAAACAGGTGAATGAAATGGACGAAGTCGATCTGATAAATATTGAATATTGATCGTACAATGCAAAAAAAATTGATGAATAGCACATGATCGGAAGTAGTGAGGGAAAGATGGAAGTACAGTTATAATTTCCAAAGTACATTAATATAAAGTCAGTGTTTCTCCTATCATAACGCCTGTCGGCACGATCATTAAACAGATAATGTAACGGAAACTTTAAGAGTATATATATATATATATATATATATATCTGTAACACAAATGAAAGAATATTCAACAGATACAATTGCTCGATATGTGAGTTTTTTTATATACATCATCATCATCATCATCATGTCGCGCCGTCTGCGCGGATATCCCTGACCGTCTCTCGCCATTTCTCCCTATCACTCATCGCCTCCGGCAGGTCTTCAGGATTACAACCCGTGTCCTCACATAGCTGCTGTATGTAAGTTCGTGCTGGTCGTCCCACACTTGCACATCCATGAGTGGGGGTCCACAGGAGTACATCGCTTATGAGCTCGTCCTTGCTTCTCCAGCAGTGTCCCGCGTGTCTGGTTCGTCGAACTTGTATAGTTTTTGTGATGGGGGGCAAGTGTCCGTATAGTTGGAGTCTCGTGGGGTGTTGTCGCCAGGACTTGTTTAATACTGCTCTCAACATTCTTGTGTAATTTCCGTCCAGCCTCCTCTCCAGCCGCTTCGTAAGCGTCCATGTGGTGCATCCATATAGCAGTATCGACACAACCGCTGCCTGGAAGAAACTGCGTTTCATTTTATCTGTTAGGTCCGACTTCCATATGATCGAGAGCCTATCGATAGCTGTCCATGCCTTCGTCAGTCGTGTGTCGATGTCCTTCTCGGTTGATGAGACGCTGCTTCCTAGGTAGGTGAATTTGTCGACTAGTTTCAGAGAGGCTCCGTCCTGATAGATCTATATACTGCTAGCCATACATCAAGCACTTCTCATATATTCTATATATGAATAATTAAAAAGGGATAGTCTCTTGACATAACCTGGATATATATATATATATATATATATATATATATATATCATCTCAGATCGAGCAATACCAAAGACTAAAAAAAAACGGTACTTGATGCCGCTTGCTTAACGCTCGTTGTAATAAGGTATTGATCAAGGGTAAAGTGGATCAATCCAGGGAATGGAGTAGTGTCCTTCCCTACACCTCAGTGTAATAGGTAATGAAAAGGGAGCCTTCAGGTCACTCTTGACTACGGTCGCCAACTTTACTTACTTTATCAATGAAATGTAATGCAACTTATAATTTCTCGTTTTTATGATCCCCAGGCAATATTACATATCGAAGGATTTGAAATCGTCGGAGAAAATGGTTCATTAAAAACGCTGAATATAAAATGGAATTGGATAGTAAACCACCAAGAAGAAAGAGAAATACGTGATAATGTCTGGTGGGAAGCAAATGAGATAACAGATATCTGTGTCGATGTCTGCACTTTGCTGTTAATTCAGTTCTTTTGTTTGGCAATATATCAGTACTTCAGATACAAAAGTATCTGCTATATGTTTCTTATCAACAATGAGCAAAGATGGTTGAAAGTGCCCATGCTTTGATTATACCATTAACGGCTTTAGACTTTTTAAAACTGTCTAAAGCAAACGTGGGATTTCTTGCTCGCCGCCAAGAAAAGGTCAATAAAAAGCAAAATACCAAATCCTTGCCTAGTATTTTCAATAAAATATGCCTACAAGAGAATCTGCTACCTAAATACACATTATATATATATATATATATATATATATATATATATATATATATCATGATCCCATATAAATGAATGTATCATTTCTTTTTCTTTGAACGTGTGGGCTGCTGCCGCTGTCACAGCTGCTGCTGTTGCTGCCGTTGCTGCTGACGCCACTGCTAACGCAGGTAGGATGTGAGGTTTCTGCTGAACATGGATTATAATCCTAGGTTTGCGAGTTCACTTTGCGCATGCGTAGACAAAGCCAATAAAAATTGCACATACGCGACTTCACGCGTAAATAATCTACATCCGGGCGTTTTCATGAAACAAATCGCTTGCTTTTTCATGACGTCAAACAGTGACGTTGAAGGACGTGAAAGAATCAAAGCGGAGAATAGATAGAATAATAAGAATCTACTTATATCCCAGATATCAAATTCGTTAAAAAAAAGAAAAGAAAAGAAAAGAAAAGAGAAAACCTTGACGCCAAATTATTTATCTATAATTAATTTATCCATATTAGCAATTAAGTTGTACATATTTTGGTATATGAACACCTCACCAAGCAGATAAAAATATTTTCAGTGTCTCTAGCTGTTCTTTTGAGAAAGGAAAAACTACATATTTCCTTAAATCCAAGGAGAGAGTACCTGTGGCAAAGTGGCTAACATGCTAGACTGCGAATATCCTAATAAGCCAGTTAAAACTCATGCCACGTTAATACGCCAGTTTTTGGACTAATACCCTCGGGGAAGGCATGAAATGACAATGAGGACTTTCATTAAATTCAAGTTTATTCATATTTGATTTAAATGGGAATTCTTCCAAATCTTAGCTGTGTTAGTACAATTGTATGTGTGCACTAGTTGTATTTTAACGAAACGTTTAGAGAAAAGGCTAGAGGGACACTATGTAGGAATGTCGCATGCTGTTGTGAACTAAACCTCGAAGCAGCTCCCTACAAAACAGCAGCTGTACGACCACTTATTTTCCATCGCACAAACTATCAAAATAAGACGAGTAAGACATGCTGAGCACTAATAATGAAGTAAAGACAGACTCATAAACAACGTTCTCCAATGGACTACTACGTATGAATACACCAGTGTTGGCCGACCAACAAAAACTTACATTCCTTAGCTTTATGTTGACACTGGGTACCATCTTGAAGACTTGCTGATAATGATGATCGTTAGGGACCTTTGGCGAGAATATACCAAGGGAATCCGTGCTGTCGGTATGCTTTGACAATTCTAATTAGAATTATATTTGTTTGGTGCTATTTCCAAGATTTTTTTCAAAACAACGCAAATCATTCTTGTATAGTTCTCATTAAGTCTTTTCTGCAAGTGTTTCATTAGTGTCCAAGAAGTGCATCCATTGGATAGTACTAACTAAAGCTTAGAAGAATCCCCGTTTTAATTTATCAGAAGAATCAGATTTCTATATGGTCGATAACCTGTCAATAATTGTACATATTTTACTTATGCATAAGTTGACATCGCTTTCAGATATTGCTACTGAGGTACATGAACCTGTCAACTAATTTCAGAGGTTTGTTATTTAATAAGGAGATGTCTCCATCTTGGTCAAAATACATGAATTTTGTTTTATCTGAGTTCACTTAAAGACCGAGGCTTCTTGCCGTATGCTCCAGGGTATGTAGCAGGACTTGTTTTCTTTGTTTAATGGCATATCCACCTTCTTGGGTTATTTAATACCAAATACATCCTTATAGAAGAACGATAGTGGTACTATTTAAACCATAGCTGGAAGGATAAGGGGATTTATACCTTTACCAAGAATATTTGTCCTAAAGTGAACGTAATAGCGCGACTGGAGTTCGAACACGCTTACTACGATTCCGCATTCCAGCGCTTTAACCATTACACCATGAGGACACCTCGCTATATCGCAGACATTCGGCTTGAGCTATTGTATCTCTAAGAGGCGTTTGATGATCCGTTTTGTCTGCATCAGAAATAGTTTCTGAAGAATATTTTCTGTTGTTTGCCCTTCTTTTAGTGTGTAACGATTTTAAATGACAAATATTCATCATTGGTCAAATGAGGAGAGTGTTTGTCAATGGTCCAAGAGACCAGGGTTCAATCCCAGGTCGAGTCATACCGAAGACTCAAAAAATGATACTTGATGCCGCATTGCAAAGCACTTAGCACTATAAGGTGAAGATCGAGGGTAAAGTGGAGCAATCCTGGGAATGGAGTAGCGCCCTTACCAACACCTCGGTGTAGTAGCATTTGAAAAGGGAACCTTCGGGTTACCCTCGACTACAGTCGCCAACTTTACCTACTTTATATTGGGTGGTATGTTTGTGAAGTTAATGGCATGTCAATTCGTGTAGAGGTATTTGACATCGATCGGTTAGAGAATCACATTCATTATACATTCATATTTACCTTTTTACCTTCCAGTCTCCGCCTAAACAATAAATACCATTAAAAAAACACCGTAAGATTAAAAGATTTCACATTGCAAGCTTCATCCATTAGCTTCGGACTCCATAAGAAATAATCAAACGGCTGGACGTTTTAAACTTGGAAAAAATGCCACAGAAACGTATGGAATGCTTCAGACTGCTTTTGGAGCATCTTGCATGACTCGAGCATCAGTTTTTGAGTGGCATAAGAGATTCAAGGAAGACAGGGAGTCTGGTAGGGATGATGAGAGGGGTGGGAAGAGTAAGGAAGTCAATAGACCAGAGTTGATTAGCCAAAGGGTTAGGGTAAGGATTACTATGTTGAGGTTTTAGGGGAGTTCAGGAAGAGATTCCGTCGGAAGAGGCTAGCACTCTTCAAATCGGCTCAGCGGCATTTCATCAAGTACAATGCACCAGTCCATGACTCCATCCTTGTCACAGACTATTTGAGCAAGGTGGGCATCAAGACAGTTCCTCAGCCTTCCTATAGTCCAGATCTTGCTCCCTGTGACTTTTGGTTATTCCCTAAGCTCAGAGGCTGTCGTTATGAGACAATTGAGGAGATGAAAGAGGCTGTGACGAAGGTCATTGACACGCTCACACAAGAGGACTTCCATGGGGCCTTCCAGTAGATGTTGGAACGGTACAATAAGTGCAGCCAGAGGAGATTACTTCGTAGTGGACTGGAGTTTCATGTGTGTACTATCAATAAAAGTGCCTATACGAAAAAAGTCTGGAAACTTATTCAATGATCCTCGTACCACTGATCTGTATTTTTACCAGCACAAATATTGATTATAATAACTAACACCCGGCTTCACCTGAGCCTCGAATCAAATTGAGCTACTTACACTGATAACGTGACCAATTACAGTATGGTAAAAAAGCAACTAAAAATTAAAATTTGATCTGAAAGAAAATTAATCAAACTTGATAATAATGGTAAACAATGTTTCGTTAAAAGCATAAATAAATAAAAGACACTTCTAAGACTGCACCTGCAACATGGATATCAAAGATGTGGCACGGACAGAGATGGTAAAAAAATAAAGGATTATTTTAATTGGACCACTGCCAAACAATGGCTTCTCGTAGCTTAGACAAAGCAGCTGGTGCGTTTAACCTACTTTCCTCGAGACAAAGGAAACATGTGCTTAAGTCTCACCGAGAACTTATCTATTATTTTCTTTCTCTTGTGGTACTTCACTTCAATTACGATAATAAAAAAAAGCAATTATAAATTAAAAATTAAGATAAAACTAATCAAATTCAAAATTACTGAAATCGATATCAATATACACACAGGTAAAGCATGGACTGATGTTGAATTGTTATTGACCATATCAAAATCTGATGCCTCTGACAAAATATATTAGGAATTTTACCAAGCTATAGCCGTGTCAGTACTACTGTATGAGTGAACCACTTGGACACTAACGAAACACTTGCAAACAAAAGCTAGATTGGAACTTCACATGAATGCTGAGTGATTTTCTGAATAAATCCTGGAAGCAGCCACTGAACGGCCGCTTACTTACCATCTGATAAACCATCCAAAGCTCAGTCGGCTGCGTCTGTAGAATACGTTAACTGCATCTCTGCAGAGGGGTAAGTACCCACTTCCCAATGAGTGTCCTGGATATGACACTAAACAATCTAATGGTGAGGCTTCAATCCTGAAGCTTTAGGGAATGTGGAGTAGCGCTTCATTACCATTACTTCCAGATCAACTCGGAGTCGGAGTGATGGTACCTGTTCGGGCTCAATTTATGGGTCAAATAGAAGACTTTAACCAAGGACTGTTCAATCATTTAACCGTGTTCAAACAAACGACTGTTAAATTGGATTGTTCTTGTTATGTAGCAATATTTAAAACTATTTAACTCTGTGCAAAAATTAAGGCCGCTTGGCACCGCCGCTCATTTGACCGAGCACACGAACGGTAGCTCAGATCCCGTGGTTCCTCTCGTACAAAAATTGAAATATTATTTAAATTTAAAAATTATTCATATTCGATAGGACCGTGCGCAAAAATGAAAATTAAAGAAACAATTACTCCAAATATTTAATATAAACGTACAATGAACGCGATTCTCTAACATCTTGGCATATAATAACCATTGATGGTTTGGCATGCCATTAAAATCAATCACTCAAGTGAATCAGATTTCACTTTTCCAAAGAACTAATAAGGAATTAGCAAGTGTTTTGCGTTTAAGAAACGGTTGTATTGATGATGATGCTTCGTCTCTCAGCCAAAGAAGATCATTGACTGTTGATCTGTTCCAGCGGAAAAGGTGTCAGGACGAAGGATCAGTGTAGTCCCCTAAAATCCAGCATACGAAAATCTTTTGTCCTCTATTCAACACTCGTCCTCTTGGTCAGACGTAGAATACGATGACTGTATCCCCTGCAGAGAGATAAGACACCCTTTAAAAATGCGGGTATCCTGGGTATGAAACAGAACTGTATCAGGAAGTTCAGTGAAGGAGATCTTGAGTGTGTGAAGTATCCTTAATTGCCATTATTCCCAGGTTCACTCAAACCCGAAGTGTTATTACCACTTAGTGTTACAAGCGTGTGGTTGCAAGAAAAATAAGACTGACGAAAAGATTAGTTTATTTTGTTTATTGAATAAATAAAATAAACAAGCGAATGAAATATCTGGCCGGCTTGCGGGGGGTTGTCTATTCGGCGACGAGCGATTGCTTTGATCTGGTCGGACGTTGTTGTCGGGTGACGCTCTTAGGACCGCCGGCGATTCAACTGGCGTGTGACCTCTGTTTGGCCTATTTATGTGTTCCCGATTTCAAACGCCGGCTCCAGAAAATACTACTTGTGGAAAAAAATATGATTGGTTGAAAAACAGACTTTATTTAATAACTGAGATTTTGGATAGACTATGCGCGCAGCCTACGCTCAGGAACCATGATTATCTCAGACCATCTACCAACTATCACGAAAACTATACAAGTCAGACGAACTAGACACGCCGGACATTGCTGGAGAAGCAAAGACGAGATCGTAAGTGATGTGCTCCTGTGGACCCCCGCATATGGCCAATCAAAAGCAGGACGACCAGCTCGAACATTCATACAGCAGCTATGTGATGATACGGGATGTAACCCTGAATACCTGCCGGAGGCGATGAATGATAGGGAGACGTGGAGAGAGAGGGTCAGGGATATCCGTGCTCGCTGCACGTCATGATGATGATGATGATTGTTGAGTCAACATCCGGTAGCTGTTATTTTCTTCTACAGTGTCGATGTCTATGGGTCTGTGTTTTGTGTGTTTTAGTAGTTAGGTGTGTGAAGAGTTAAGTGGATGAATCAGAAGATATTTTATGTATTTTACAATAACATTAAGGTCTTATTTATGGGTCAAAAAGAAATGTTTGAAATTACTTGTATCAAATTGGAATACTCGATACCATTGAAATATGCTTATTTTTTTTATATTAAGAATTGTTAATTGAACCTTAATCATATTTACCCAACCCCTCCGCTAGGGCAGGATATGACACAAGGTCAATTTTGAAGCGGAGTTTAACAGGTTTGAATTCAGAGTTTTCCTTCTCCTTGACTAGTTGCCTTACCAAGGCTGAAGAACCCAATCTGCCAGTTAATTGAACCTTAATTGTATACTTAAGTTTAATATGATTAGTTACTTGAAATTCTATAACAGTGTGCAAAAATTAATATCGTTGAATTGAAATAATTAATTGAAGCCATATAATTGAGTATAAATTGATATTATTTGATAATAATACTTGAAATTATATGACCGTATTCTTATTACAAAGAAATATTAAATATTACATTACTGTAAGTAAAATTTTTTATTAAGAAAAATTATTTGAATATATAATCGTTTGCTGAGTGTTATTATCATTTGTAACTTGAAACCAAATAACTGTTTGCAAATAAAGGATTATTATTACATAGAATCATTTCTTGATTATTATTATTATTATTATTATTATTAGAGAGAAATTTTACCTGATTATTATTACATAGAAATGTTACTTGAAACGAAATAACTGTTTGAAAATAAATGATTATCATTAAAAAGAGGTGTTACTTGAAACGACATAATTCTTTACAACATATTAGATAGGAATAATTGATATCATATAAAACTGTGTGCAAAAAAAAGAAACTCTTAAGAAACAACAACAAAAAAAAATGTAAATATAAACGTAAAATGAACGCGATTTCCTCACCTGTTGGCATGAAATCCTAAACAGGCCGTGATGCCTTTAAAATCAATCAATCAATTAATCAACGCAAAAATAGTTGGTTATACTCGATATACAAGTTTGTGTGTGTCTTTGAAGAATATGATTGAAATTTTTCTATGACCAACTGATAACATTCACTAATATTTGTTATATGAAGTCAATTTTGGCTCAAAATCCCATTCATTGAGTTCTCCGAAAGAGACTAACAAGCATTGACAACTAATATCGCTCCACAAGTGCTTTTCAAAATAGCCTCATTAACAAGACAACGTTTTGCTGGTTGACTCAATATATCGATCTTTTCTCATTCTACAAAACCAAAAATGAGTGTCGGGGGGGGGTGTCCACGTGGTGTAATGGTTAAAGCGATGGAATCTTCAAATTAAAGAAAAGGGCAAATACGACACAAAAGGTGAGAATTAAAGAAGAGGGTCATAAATAAACGGCCAGTAAACTACTTTTCTATGGCACATCGAAGACAATTTTCGTGACTTATATTTTCCTAAATCTTGGTAATTTGTCCTTTGTCCCGGATCATATTGCTCGCTAGAGAAGAGAAGAATATAATTTAATATTTCAGTCGATTTCATTTCACTATTTAGAGCTGAAAAGTAGAAATAATCCATTCTATATACATTTAAAACATTCTTCTTTAGAATGTTAGCAAAATCTACATCGACTTGCTTTAAAGTATATTATGAAGAAGGTGTAACTGAGATTATAGAAAACTGACTCACACAAAAAATATAAGGATCTTTTTTTTTGTGAGAATGAGTACATTTGATTATTCTTATTGATATGGACGGTGTATTTTTGATGATAGGCAACTAACCGCATCACAGAACACGAAAAAAATTGTTTTGTCTCATAATGTAAGAAGATAAAGATTTGTGATGTGGAAGGTGTACCTGAGATGGCAGACAACACACTTATAGAAAATGTTTGAGAATAAACTGAAATTATATCTGCTATTTCGTTAAATGCGTTAAAACTTTGAATTTTGCTTTTTCTTTCTCTTTTTTTTTTACTAATATTCATCATACTATTTATTGCCATTTTACCCGTGAACAATAAATAAAAAAAATGAAAAAACGGAATCTATCAAAAGTAAAAACAAAATTAAGGAAAATTGAAAACAGAAAATCTGTCTCCCTACATTTTGTACTAATTCACATATCTCGATGTCATATGCGTATTGATTTTGATAGAAAAAAATAGACTCTCAACTGTATTGCAAATTAGCATAATAAAAAATTGATTAAACGTCCCCATCCGTCTCATTTTTGGTCTACTCTGCTTCTCACCCAAGATGTAATAGCCCATTTCAGTCTTTGAAAATTAATACCACGTTAAATAAATATTAATAGCCCTTTTGAGTCTTTGTGAATTAATTCCGCGTTAAATAAAAAATTAATGGCCCGTTTGAGTCTTTGAGAATTAATTCCGCGTTAAATAAAAATTAATGACCCTTTTGAGTTTTTGAGAATTAATTCCGCGTTAAATAAAAATTAATGGCCCTTTTGAGTTTCTGAGAATTAATTCCGCGTTAAATAAAAATTAATGGCCCGTTTGAGTCTTTGAGAATTAATTCCGTGTTAAATAAAAATTAATGGCCCTTTTGAGTTTTTGAGAATTAATTCCGCGTTAAATAAAAATTAATGGCCCGTTTTGAGTCTTTGAGAATTAATTCCGCGTTAAATAAAAATTAATGGCCCTTTTGGGTCTTGGAGTATTAATTCCACGTTAAATAATCTTTTTTTAAATATACATCTATCGTATACGTATTCTAATCTGATAAACAACTTTTTAAAACCTATTTTCCACCTAAAAAAAAACAAGTGATCGTTCATTACATGAGACGTACTATTGAAACGTTGAAATGTTTCTAAGGCTAACTTCTCTCCAAAATGTCCACGCAAGAGCTTTTATTTAAGATAATAGAATTCTTACTTAACATTGTTTACTATTAATATCCTTGTGTATATAATATGTATTGATATTATAAACAGCTAACAAAGTTACGTAAAAACTTTATTATCTTAACTAAAAGTATTTGTTTAGGCATTTGCTAGGCAATGCAGAAACACATTGGATCAGACTAACGGGACATTAGACCGTGTCATGAATACGGTGGCCAATGTTTTTGATATATCCCACAAGGATTGTAAAAAAAAAATGAATAATGCCTCCCCTGCATACTTAATCCAATATGAAATCATCAGTGCTATTGTGTTAGGATCATTGGTCTAGTGAGTAGAGTGTTCATTAATGATCTGGGAGACCGAGGTTCAATCCCTGGTCGAGTCATACCAAAGACTTAAAAAATGGTACTTGATGCCTCCTTGCTTAACACTCAGAATTATAAGGTACTGACCAAGGGTAAAGTGGAAAAATCCCGGGGAAGGAGTTGCGCCCTCCCCTACACCTGGGCGTAGTAGCTATTGAAAAGGGAGTCTGTAGGTCGCCCTCGATTAAGGTCGTCAACTTTGTTTTTATTGCTATTGTGGTGGGTTTGGTTTGGTTTGATTTTGTTGTATACTCATATGCAGATGTATTCATGCAGAATCATAACGACGACACAATAAAGACGAGCAACACAGTTCTTAAAAAAATATACCTCTCACTTTATTGAAAGGGTTGTGTGTGAGTGGGAGTTGGGGACCGAACAGAACTGCAACATATTGACCCCCACTCTATTGGCCAGCCTCTCTGGGTGCTGGTTTTCTCTACCGCATCTTATCTCCAACTCGTCTGATCCCCAACTGATTGATCGGGGATCTGAGGGCTCCCTCTGCTGGGTGCTGGCTTTCTCTACCGCATCTTGTCTCCAACTGGTCTGGTCTCTAAACTGATTGAATTTCCTGTGCACTGAGTTATATAAAAATTCACGCCCACCTTCTTCTTGTGGGCGTCACAAATTGCACTTATTCAACCCATCCACGGTCAAGGTTATACTCAGCTACTCCTCTACCGGATGCACCTGTTATTTAAACAGGTGCATTTCCTATTTTGACAGCCCGGCCGGGTCGTAGGTCAATATACAACAATTTTATGGGATATCCTTTATATATATATATATATATATATATATATATATACTGAATATATGATTTCTAAACACATTTTGTTGATAACATTTTTAAACAAGCCTGAGTTTTATTTCAAACAATTCAGTTTACCATGTCAACAAAGTTAAATGGTTCCAAGTATTGCTATGTATCACTAAAAATTCAATTAAACATCTATCATTTGTTTACACACATTTAAATGTAAAAACAGTTCTATTTCAAATAATTCAGTTTAGCATAAGTGCCCAGTTTAATTCTATTTGACCCATAAATAGGACCCTATCAAATGCCACCACTCTGGGTCAGAGTGGACCTGGGAGCAATGGCAATGAAGAAGTAGTCTGCATTCCATAAAGCTCCAACATTACTGAAGCCTCACGATCAGATTGTTTAGTGTCATATATCCAGGACACTTGTTGTGGGGGGGTCTTACCCCATGGGAGAGATGCAGTCGGTGTATTTTTCAACCCCATCAGTGGTTGGAGTTTTGTATCTTTGGAATATTCAAGTATATACAGTCTAGATTAGTCATGGGCCAACTGCGGTCCGCATTTTAGAGGTCGTTCATTACATAAAATTATTCTCTATTCGAATTTTTCAGCGAGTTACCCCGAATTGTAACAAAAATCATCAAGTGAATGTTAACGACTACTTAAATATTTTTCAAGATTTGAAATCTTGAAAGTAAAACATTGCTTACATTGAATAAAAGAAGAATACAGACTTCACATGGTTTCAGATTTAAAGAAAAAACATTTCAAAGGAAATTTCAATTAATATTTTGTGTAACCTTAAAGTGATGAAAACTACCAACTATTAGTGTTCGCCAATGGGCCGGGAGACCTGAGTTCAATCCCTGGTCGAGTCATACCAAAGACTCAAAAAATGGTACTTGATGCCTCCTTGCTTAACACTCAGCATTATAAGGTACGGATCAAGGGTAAAGTAGAGCAATCCTGGGAAGGAGTAGCGCCCTCCCCTACATCTTGGTGTAGTAGCTATTGAAAAGGGAGCCTTCGGGTCACCCTCGACGATGGTCGCCAACTTTTTTACTTACAATAACTTCTCTCTGTTATCTATTTGTATAATTGGGAAGGGTTTGTTTATCTTTCTACTGACCGCCAAAATGTTTCATGTTGAGCCACCAAATTTGATAAGTATACTTATTAGCTCCAAAGGATGTTTTCAACGAAATAGGTTTGGTTTCTTTGTTTTAATGGCATATCAACCTTTGTAGGTTATTTAATGCCAAAGCCAGTCTCTTAGAAGAACAGTAATGGCACTATTTAACCCATAGCTGGGGGGATAAGGAGGTTCATACCTTTCCCAAGGGTATTTGCCCGAAAGTGAACGTAATAGCGCAACTAGAGTACGAACTCGCTTACTACGATTCCGCAGTCCAACGCTTTAAACATTACACCACGAGGACATCCCCCTTCAACAAAAGAGATTTTTTTTCTTCATGGGAAACGAGGACCAACTAGGAAGAGTTCTCTGATTATAAACACATATCCATATTTACCAACCCCTCCGCTCTGGCAGGATATGACACAAGGTCAATTTTTATGTGGAGTTTAACAGGTTTGAATTCAGAGTTTTCCTTCTCCATAAACATATATCTACTTGAAGCGATGTTACTTCAAGGCCAAAGTAATCGTAGATAATTTAAATCTTTAAACTCGAAAAGAGAGGTTTTTGTAAACGGACCAAACTACTATCAGTAGTTGCCCTTATTTACATATGGGTACACTCTGAGAGAACAGACCGGCAATTCCTTCAATTCCCTCACTCTAATTAAAAGCCTGGAGAAAAAGCTCAAGGGAAACTACATAGAGATGGTGCGTGCTGTTTTAAATAAAGCCTGGAGGTAGCACCCTACAAAAAAGGAGGCGTAAGGACACTAAGGTTTGGTTTCTTTTTTTTAATGGCATATCAACCTTTGTAGGTCATTTAATGCCAAAGCTAGTCTCCTAGAAGAACAGTAGTGGTACTATTTAACCCATAGCTGGGAGGATAAAGGGGTTCATACCTTTCCCCAGGGTATTTGCCCGAAAGTGAACATAATAGCGTGACTGGAGTACGAACTCGCTTACAACGATTCCGCAGCCCATCGCTTTAACTATTTCACCACGAGGACACCCCTCCACGGACATTAAAGACGAGGTAAACACGCTTGGTACTGCTGGTGAAATATGGTCGAAACCATAAGCGACTTTTTCCTATGAACTCCAACACATGGAAACAGCAGTGTTGCTCGATCAGTAAAATCAGTTCTGTACAGATACTGTGTGTCGTCTAGAAGACTTATCTAGCGCGATTTCTGATAGGAACGGATGGTAAGAGAGAGGCAAAGGAATCCGTACTGTCGCCATATGATGATATTGATGATGATAATTTGTAAGCAGTATTTATCAATGTTACATATGGGTTGTATAATTGCAACTATCAAAATAAATGATGTATCACTTATGTTTCACTTTTGACTAGCAAACCTGCAAGAGTGAGTTCGAGTCTCATTGGGTGCTCCATTCAATCGGCCTTGTGCCACATCGAAGCAAAGAGCTTCGTAAATTACACTTATGTTTCACTTAGAATGTTTTTAAAGGCGTTTTATTAGTTGTTATCGTTTATTTACAGGGTGGAACGATAAAATTGTCGCCCTAAAAAAGACGACATGATTCCATTTCCGTTTAATGAAAATCGGTTTTCATTGGGTGTGGCAGCAGGACTTGGCGCCAGCCCACAAGTCCAAAGAGACCCAGGCTTGGGTTCAGAAGAACTGCTACGACTTTGTACCCTTCTCTCACAGCCCCTCTCCTCCCCCGACCTGAACCCGCTGGACTACTTCGTTTGGTCATACGTCGAGAACATCACCAACATGACCTCCCACAACACCAAAGCCAGTCGGATCACCGCCATCGCCGAATATTCCCCGAGCACCCGCCGGCGCTTGTAGAAAAGGCATGCTGCCAGTTCCGGATCCGTATCGGGGCGGTGATTGAGGCTGAAGGCGGCTACATTGAATAGATGTCAGCTCTACTACATAATCAAGTTACCTGAAATGATTTTTTCAAAAAAAGTCTTAAAATAAAGCTGTAGTGTTGTTTTCTTTAGAACGACAATTTTATCGTTCCACCCTGTATTATGGCTGCCACTTTGTTTACACTTGGCGTGGCGTATGGAGGATAGCTTCAGGTTTGTTCATAAATCGACTACCTCTAAAAATTAATATTGTATATACTCATGTATCATGAAATTTTTTAAATTCAAATTCTAGTTTAATATCAGTAGTAGCACCATATGCCAGATAAAAACTGCATGCGTAAATAGTTGACAAAGGCTAGACCTAGGCCAACTTGTCGGTCCACAATTTCCAACTGCAAAAGTCAACAAATAGTCCCGTTTCATGTAGAATAAAGATAAATGTTATTAAAAAATATTATTTTACTTCTTGTATCCTATAATATGAGAGGCTACTTTCTTTGCTTATTATCCAATTATAAGATTAGTAATGGTTTTAAAAGGCTATCGACGTAAACCAACAGGCCTGGTGGTCGTTGACCAAGTTTTAATGTAAACAAAATCTTCCTCTTTCTGTTTCTGCTGTGCTTAGCCAATCTGTAGTTCACTTATTTGCCAGTAGATGGCTCACGTATCGCTATTTCATCAGCAGTGTTTACATTGTTGTTGGGCTGTATTTTCGTTAAAACCAATCAAAACGTTTTAGGAAAACAGAGGAAGTTGAAAAGAAAATATATTTCAACGAAAGTATTTGAACCTTAGCCTAGCCTACCGGAAATGGAACTCGGATAATACACAGGATATATGATGCATTTTGTAGTTCAAATTTAAGGGTAGGATCACACGATATACGAGATCGAAGGATGCTCGAGTATTTACGATAAATATTTCGAATGAATAGTTGATTTTATCATTTTCCAGAGTAGGAAAGGTAGTATTAATTTTTTAAAATTATTTGTGAGTCTTGTTTTTGTTTTTTTTTGTTTTTTTTTGTCAAACGTCGCGATAAAAATGATTCCCTCTTAGCGACTCGATACCTGCTCGTGACAAAGAGGGTTTAAGTACCTATAAGAAAGAAGAAAGAGAACCACTTAACAATTACTAAAAAAAGTGAGCCATCATTGTGAGACAGGTGTCTTTTTACAGCAAGAGAGGACAGTAAGACATAAATGGCTTGGTTTAGCTTGTTGGTATTTTATAGCATATCAACCCCCTGTGCCTTATTTAATCACAAATCCTGTGTATACATATATATTATACACATGGTTTGTAAATTATTAGTTCGTTGGTAACTTTACCTGCGCTCATTTGTTTGCTCACAGTTAGATGGTTTCAAGTATTCCTATCTAACACTAATTATTCTATCAAATATTAATCATTTGTTTGCGCATAGTTTAAATAGTATTGCTATCTCAGTGCAACTGACACTCAGCTACCTTCTTCTACCATTTTTAATATAGAATAGAGTTAGATACTTGTTTGCAACAAGAACAATTTGAAGAATACGGTCTTGACAATCATATTGGTACTAGGGGTTGAAATGAGCAGACGATTGATCAGATCGATGAACCTGGTAAGAGCCAAAGTAGAGGGTTACCGGTTACATTACTACTCCGGTTACCGAGTCATCGACTGCTCAGCCACCAGGATCTCGTCCTGAAACATTACGGGATGTCGCCCACAGCCGACTGGTGGCCTCGTTGGGGAGAAAGTCTTACTCCTCTGCAGGATTGCAGTCCACGAATTCTACAGCCTCTGCCGACTGACCGATCCAAATTAAAACCAATCTGAGCTGGATCTTCTTGTTCAGTTTAATACCTTTCCAGCCATGACGCTATCTCTGAAAATTTATTAAAACCGGTCCGAAAATAGCAGAGCCTTAAAAGTACAGATGGGTGGACATTTGGTGATTTATAATAAGATATTAGGCTCGGGTGAAATTGTCTGTTTGTTATTTACATTTTTCGGACTATTGTCCTCATCTTTGTCGCCATGTTTATCACAACATTTCGGCCGTTGTGCGCTCCGGCCTTCTTCAGGTGGTTGGAAAGTCGAACTTAACCATTTATTTCGCTTACCGGGGTAGACTGTTCAAATTCCATGAGCCATGTTAAATGGATGTCAGTTATCAGTTATCTCCTATTAATTTCCCCCTCTGAGAGTTCTCCACTGCTTTCACCGGGTATTGAACTCACACTCTTTTGGGTATGTATTGGATTTAACCAATGCCTGGCCGAGAGGGTAGAGTGTTCACCAATGGTCCGGGAGACCGGTGTTCAATCCTAGGTCGCGTCATACCAAAGATTTTTAAAATGGTACTTGATATCTCCTTGCTTAACACTTAGCAATATAAGGTATTATCAAGGGTAAAGTGGAGCAATCCTGGGAAAGGAGTAGCGCCCTTCCCTACACCTCGGTGTAGTAGCTATTGAAAAGGGAGCCTTCTGGTCGACTACGGTCTCCAACTTAATATGTCTATTAATTCAGATGGTGTGACAGTCAGTTTCACGGATATGATGCTCATTATTCGAGGATTCTATTTTCAAACTTGAAATCCTATGATTTAAAATATCCGTCGGTTCTGATTTAAAGAGTTTTAATAACATACCTATTTGCTGAGCCTAAAGTGTAAAGGAGTAAGCAGCCTTCCCACCTCTGGTGAACCTAGTGACCGAATAAAAGGGGTTAACCATGAGAGCTCTCACGTTGGGTGCGAGAAACGGTCACGCAAGACTTGAGAATTTAAAAAAGGGTTAGTCATTCAGCCAGTTAGTGACGGGAAGAGGGCAAATAAGGAGCGAGTGAGAGTCCCTCTTAGTATTGCGAGTGAACTATGTTCATGGAACAATAGGATATTTCCTTGATCGGTTCAAAAGGATACCACTTCTCGTCTCCCTTATTTTGGGGTTGGCCTGGGAGAAGGTTGGAACATATAAATAAAGTGAGGGGTGTTTTTTCTTGGAACCCGTGTCTGACTTTTTCTTTGTCTATGAAACCGTTGTCGTATCTTCATCTCTGGTGACTTTCCTCAAGACTTAGCAATGTGACAAAGTCTACCAGGGGCACCTAGTGATGATACAACTCACAATTATTGCGACCAATTCACAAACCAGTACATCATGAGGAGGCCCCGAGTTTTGAAAATACAAAATTCTTTCGTTTTGTCGTGAATTGATTTTATCCCCATTCAATAATTGTCACCATTCACACTTTGCATATTTTGCCTGCCTTCTACATACGCTCATGAAACAAAAATATCAAGAATTGATTTTCTTCTCGACATAGAATCGAACTACAATCTTTCGCCAGAAAATCCGCCGAGCACCTACGCACGATATACGGGAAAACTGGACTGCTGTTTCGACCTTATTAGGTCTCATCAGCAGTATATACCGTATTCTCCACCACTGGAGATCGAAACAGCGACCACTGATTGCAGTGCCGAAACTCTACAACTGAGCCACCTGTTCATATCGCACACAAGTGACACCAAATCAACTAGTCATGGTTAACTGTGCGGCCAATTAACCTAAATGTGTCGTGCAAGTTACATCCGCACTCTTTCCAGGGGACACCCCCACCCCTAGGGCTACGTCTTCCTAAGAAGCTTAGAAATACGCATCCGCGTAATTATTATGACCTCAAGGGCAAGGGAATAGATGTATATATTTTTATTTTTTACGTAGAGGAATTAATATTGTGAATTGAATTATCACGACCAGAAAATCCGCCGAACACCTGGCACTGCAATCTGTGGTTGCTGGTTCGATCTCCAGTGGTGGAGATTACAGTATACACTTCTGATGAGACCTAATAAGTTCGAAACAGCTGCCCAGTATTCCCGTATATCGTGCGTAAGTGTTCGCCGGATTTTCTGGTCATAGTAATTCAATTCACAATATCAATTTCTCTACTTAAAAAATACAAATATGTACAACAATCTTCGGCTTGACAAGCTGGGAATACTTATTGCCACGCCGAGTTCAAGTCCGGGGATCAATCCCCATGGCACAGTACCTGACTTGCAGGACTGCGACATGGTAGTAAACGAGTTTGAACTCCAATCGCGCCATTAGATTTAGTTTCAGACTAATACTCTTGGGAAAGTTACGAGGTGCATACGATAAATTTTCAGACTTTTTTCGTATAGGCACTTTTATTGATTGTACACACATGAAACTCTAGTCCCCTTCGAAGTATTCCCTTTCGGCTGCAATGCGCTTGTTGTACCGTTCCAACAACTTCTGGAACGCCCCATGGAAGTCCTTTTGTGTGAGCGTGTCAATGACCTTCGTCACAGCCTCTTTCATCTCCCCGTTTGTCTCATAAAGACAGCCTCTGAGCTTAGGGAATAACCAAAAGTCACAGGCTTTAGTAGGGTGTATTCCAATTGCTACTGTAGCCGTTCATTTGAATCTGAAATCATAAAAATTGGTCAGTCATCTCATAAGATGCATAGTGATAACATACTGGATTTTCAAGAGTCTACGACAATTTCAAATGAATGTACAAAAAAAGTCTGGAAACTTATTGAATGCACCTCGTATGAACCCCTTATCCCCTTCCCATATATGGGTTAAATAGTACCACTACTGCTCTTCAACAGAGATGGCTTTGTTAGTACATAACCCACGGAGGTTGATGTGCCATTCAAAACAAAGAAACCAGACCAAATTAAGTCCTGGATGAGGCTAATGCAAGGTTTTCCTTTGTAATTACATGAAAATATTTTAATTACTTGAGGTGGTGAAAAGGAACACACAATAATTATTAAAATGCAATTTGACCTAGCAGTTCATATAACTTGTTATATTGTAACAGTATTGATAAGATGGAATTTAGAAGTGTAAAAATTATTGTTAGTACGCAATAATCCGGATTATAAAAAGCAAACCTTTTCTTTTTATAAAAATAAAAGTCGTTTTGAAGTTTGAAAAATCTTTCGAAGTAGCGTGCACCGACACATTTTTGACTATAAGCAGAAGAGAAGAATTCAAAGAACAAACATTCAATTGTTTTTGCAGCAGGGGTCACTTGGATGACCTCCAGCTCGCTAAAAGGCCGGTGGGATTAATTGTTATACATTGTTTGAGTTTTAAAAACATGAGTTGAAAAAAAAATATTTCAATTCGAATTTTATTGATTAAAACTTCGGAAAATAACTGTTATATACTGACCCTTGACCGAACCGTCAATCAAGAGATGCACCTGTGTAAATAAGCGGAAGAAGAGCGGAAGTAGGTGGAAAGAATATAAACATGAAAGAATATAAACAAGTGCCGACGGCCGTTAAGTTAGTTAGAGAGAGGAATGTCAAAGTGAGAACCAGCTTGCAGACTGAGGGCTGTGGCCCCAGCGACCCCAGGTTGAGCAACCCCAGCCAAGATGCAGAAGAAGTACTGCTATGGTCAAGAGAAGAACTTGGGTCAATATAGCAGTCTGTCCTTGTCTCCACTCATCTCTCACATAACTTTCTGACCTCAATTTAAAAACAATGGTGACTAAGAGCAAAATGAGGAAATGACCTTTAACCTTTCTTGTTCCATTGATAAGAGAATTTAACAGAGTTGAAATCAAGTATATTTCTACTAGAGTTTTGTTGATTAAAAGTTTAGGAAATGGCTTTTGGTCACCAGTTGGTGGCTATAGTGAGTGTTCTGTGGCAACGTAGTTTCAACTCAGAAAATTAGCATAATATCTGTCTTATTTGGGACTCGAAGTAAGCAGGTCCTCATATTAAAGGATTCTCTGTTGGGTTTACCAAAAAATATAAATTGATTCTGATTCACAACCTTTAACCTTTCCGAGTGATAATGCGTTACCATCTTTCAACATTGTATACATATTTTCTTTTGTCTTGGCAGAATTCTTTCTTTACCCAGTCGGCTGGGGCTGTAGTATACACCGACTGCTTCTCTGCAGAGGGGTAACCCCCCCCCCAACGAGTGTCCTGGATATGACACTAAACAATCTGATGGTGAGGTTCCAGTAATGCTGGAGCTTTAGGGAATGCGGAGTACCCCATTCTTGCCCTCACTCCGAGGTCCATTTTGGCCCGGAGTGGTAGCACCTGATAAGGGTCCTATCTATGGGTTAAATAGAACTAAACTGTGCTTCCTTCACC
Source organism: Sepioteuthis lessoniana (assembly GCA_963585895.1). Taxonomy (NCBI): domain Eukaryota; kingdom Metazoa; phylum Mollusca; class Cephalopoda; order Myopsida; family Loliginidae; genus Sepioteuthis; species Sepioteuthis lessoniana. The sequence goes on from OY757918.1 coordinate 103,848,804, forward strand.
GAACTGATTTTTGCATTTGAACTTCGTATTTATACTAAACTGAATTGTTTAGAATAGAAATGTTTTTGACATAAAAACTGTACTTAAACTAAAATGAAATATAGAATTGTTCTGACATTTAACTGTGTGTAAACAAAATTAACTGAATTAGAACTGTTTGAATAAACTGAATAGTTTGAAATTAAACTGTGTACTGATGCTAGACTGAATTATTTGAAATACAACTGACTATTTGTATAAAAATGAATTTGGCGTTAAATAACCTACAAAGGATGATATGCCATAAAACCCAAACAACCAACCAACAGAATTCTTTCTTCAGTTTCGATCACAGAATTTAAAATACTGAATGTCTAAAAAAACTGACATCATTTAGCAGGCCAATAATTTTAATAATTCTTATTGAAATAACCTCAAATTTTCACAGAATGTATAGAAACAGATCAAGATTTTATATTCAATGTTTTATTTTTGTTTTGTTTTCAGGTTGAGTCATGCTGTTCACTCCCCCCAAAAGAAGTCATTTTGCGCCTTGGAATATTCTCGCACACAGTTACACAACACTGTTCAACGTGTGATTTCTTTTTATGGGGATATGTGAAGAGACTGGTCTATGTCCTCGCTCTTTCTGTTAGTATTGATAAACTCAAGCAGAGAATTACTTCTGCAATGGATGATGCTACCGGAAACATGCTACAGCATGTTTGGCAGGAGCTTAACTACTGACTTGACTTATGCCGTGTCACAGGCGGTGCACATATTGAACACAAATGAAATCGGTCCCAGAAAAACTTATGATGTTCAATACCTTAACTGTTCATTTTTATGGGGCTAGACTGAGAAGTTTTAAAGATAATTGCTTTTAAAATAATGTCAAATTTTGGGGCACAGGCTGTACAATAGTTCGCTGAAAATAGAAGAAAATTCCATTTCTCTATCTCATCTAGTACGCAACGAATACGAAAATCCACTTGACAAAGTGATATATAGATTGGGCATTGATTTCATTTATCGAGTTATCCCCATGGCCAATGCGGGTGAAGAGGCGACTTTAACTCAAGAAACAAAGGAACTATGGGAGCTTCGCGCCTGAGACAATGAAAAAGATAGAAAGAGGTCCCATACAAAGTGGGTATTGGTTATAGATACTGTATGCATTTCCCTTCATGCTAATGCCCTTGAGGAAGGTATGAATCCCTCCGTTCTCTCTTCAACTATGGGTAAATAATAGGGCAAAATGGTTTATTTTGCCGTGATATGGCAACCGGTCTTGAAGGAAAATTCTAAATTAAAATCAGCTTTACTCCCTTTAAAAATTGACCTTGTGTCACATCCTGCTTGTGGTGGTGGAGTTGATAATGTACAAATTGCTACGACGACCAAATTTTCGACAGAATAGTCTCTTGTTGTTATAATAACTGAAAACGACAGATTCGGTGCAAACCGAAAAGAACCAATGAGAAACGAGTTAGTCTCTCTGATTAGTATCATTTTTCTGTCAACTTATATGAAAAATGAATTGCTGGATTTCTTCTTACTGGTAAACTTACATATACAAACTTTTTAACAAAGAATTGATGGTTGTTTTAGTAATGATACTGACTTGTTTTTTTTTATTTTTCAGGCTGGCAAACCTGATTAAAAATCAATGCATGTGGATTTTGAACACAAGTGTGAAAACAGTTAATAATTAACAATAAACTGATTAATTTTGGATTATTACATGTGTTATTAAGTGTGTTTGGTTAAGTTTGTCACAAAAAGGGAACACACTATCAAATTTTGTGTCAAACTTTAAGACAGTGCGATAGAAACATTTAACAAGTTAATACAGGCTCATGGAGATAAAATATCAGGGTGTTAGGTGACACATTTTGGCTTGGACTAAAGACTGTGGAAGATGAACCCCTTTCTGGTTGATTTGATCGTTGTTTCACGATTGATTGTTAATTAGTTAAACTTTGATCCGGCGATTTTGAATCAAGATTGCCAAATAGAAAATCTACTTACTCACTTGATCTGAGTCTCTGTGAATTTTTCCTGTTTCCAAAACTTAAAGCATAACTTTGTGGTTGTCATTTGGAAATAGTTGAGAATACACCATGTTGAACCAGCCGAAGGGATTATCAGTTGAAGATTTCTTGTACTGCTTCCAGGAATGGGAACAACGTCCTTGTCGGTGTGTTGATTTCCAGAAGAAAATGTTTTGAAGAAGATAAAGTTGATTCGTAATTAAGATGAACATTTTTCTTAAAAATTACATTATTCGTCTTATAGCATAAATTGTAGAATCTTTTAAGTGCCCAATACAATATAATGTGTGTTTTTATAATATATATAATATATTTTTATAATATATATATATATATATATATATATATATATATATATATATAATCAAGGCATGCCAACAACACGGATGCCTTTGAATTTTTTCGCCCTTCGTCCCTCTTTGTCATCGTTCAAGGTAAGTCCTCGAGACGGCATTCAGTGTTCGCACAGAATTGATGAGTGTAAGTTTTTATTAGTCAGCCAACACTGGTGTATCCATGCGTTAGAATCTGTAAGGAAATGGCACTTACGAGATCGTCATAATTTTCCTATGAACTTTTCAAAAATTCTCATAGGTGGACTTATCCTTGGCCGTTATTTAATATATTAATTATTGTGTGTGCGTGTGTGTGTGCGCGCACACACACGCAGGCACACTCAAAAACCATTTCTTTGATTCCATTTTCTTAAAAAAAGAAAATCTTTTCCTTTACTTCTGGGCTGAAGTTTTTAGCTATTTATCTCTTGTACAATGTTTAAGCTTGAGTAAAAATCACTGTAAATCACTCGAGTAATAGAAATTTTCATGAGAGAAACAAAGTATCTTTGTCTTTGGAAACAAAGAAGTTACATTGGAAAAATATCGATGTACATATGATGTACGGTCTCTAACAATAAACATTAATCAAGAAGAAGCGTTATGTCGAGAATGGTACAGATTTTAAACTGATCAACTTCAAAGGAAAAGATAATGAATTGTCTCGATCAAAATGATAATTCCCATTTAATTAAACATTTCTAATTTGGTTTAGACGCCGCACTTCAAGCTGATTTTGACTTCTTTGTTTAATGGTGTATCAACATTCATGGGTAATTTAATGCCAAAGCCATTTGTAATATAATAGCCGAGGAATTTCGGTTCATGCCTTTGGGTTTAGTTAGGCTGGGAACCTTTCGGCTCAGCACATAGGTTAGTTAGGTATAACCTTGATGCAGGTGGTAACGCGCGTGCGCACACAGAGCTGACATGTCACTCAGAGATGTCACAATAGCCTGAGATGATGAAACGGGTGACAAAGTGCGAGTGACGTCACGCACCGGAAGCGCGCGGAGGATTTTGGGGAAATTTGAAGAAAGTTAGAGAGTTGAAACTAGACGCCGAACGAGGAGGCTCGACTTTTGGGGCTCGCTGAGGCGAGACGAATTTACGCGCCATGGGTGCCGCACGAGATAGGGGCCAGATGAAGAAACCAGCATAAAAAGATTGTGTCTCTCTCCTTATGTCGAAACCTTTAACTCAAAAGTAATAAAAAGGTTTCGTACCTGAACAAAGAAGTCGTTACGTGTTTTCGAATTTCGAGATTCCTATGTTCTAAGTTTTCTATATGTGGTCATGAACATTTGATGTCCATTTCACCCATTTCGCACATGGCCGTATCCGGCTATGCAACAAATTCTTTTCGAAGAACACTAGTGATACTATTTAACCCATGGCAGCGGAGATAAGAGAACTCATATATTTTCTATGCATAAATTCGAATGAACATAATAACGTGGATTGGAGTTCGAACCCGCTTACAACGATGTCGTAGTCCAGCACGTTAGCCACTATACTATGGGTACTCTCCATTTCATGTTATTTTTAGTTTGGACTAACAATAAACCTGTCTCTGTCACCAAATAACGGACATTTACTGTTCTGTTGGTCCTGAGGGCGTTGTTTTCTCCTGCTATTAGGAAAAATTCAGTTTTTTCCTTATTGTTTCCCTTTTGTAGCCATGTCCAAGTCATTTCATGTGAGATTTCGCCTGTTTGTTCTAAAAAAATCCCTTCATTTTTTTTTTCTTCTCGTTTCGATTTCCTAATTTTTGCTCTTCTGTTTATCCTTATGTTGTCCGTGCAGTTTCTAATCGCTGTAATTAGTCTTTCTTTAGTCTTTTTTATGTAATCCCCGAGTCTTCGTATTAATGTATCGACCCTATCTTCCCCCCCCCCCTTTCTTCATACATATAGTCTGTCTATGTCATCTCTCGGATGCAAGGCCTTGTGAATCGTTATTTATTCTCTTGTCCTCTGGACCATTTGTTGAAGTTCTTCCCTGGTCCATTTCAAGAATGGTCCCGACAGGCTTTCATCATCATAATAATTATTTAGTGATTTTATGATTTCGTCGTGGGGGTACTACACATGTAGCGTGTTTGGGGCACGAATACACTCGTGAAGCCTATCGCACTTCAAATCTAAAACTGGTTTAGATTTAGAGTTTTTCTTCTCCTAGGTTGATTGCAAAACTTAAAGAGTCCGGTTATACCGTACTATTTAACCATAGATTAAAGGGGAATCGTTGATTTTATACCTTTCCCGAGGGTGTTAGCGCTATGTAAAATCCAAACAGCCTCGTTCAGGGTTTTTAACTCAGGTAGCCAAGTCTATCTCCTACGATGATAACCGTTACGCTATGTGTGCTCTGAATTAAACCTCTTGAGTTAAATGAATCTAGATATTTCTCTAGAATGTTGAACACAGATAAACCCAATTATTAAAAACGAATTCTATTGCCTTCATCTTTTTATGATTTTCCTTTGCTAAGTTTCAATGAATTTCTTTTCTTGACTTCTATCTGATTACTTTCTAGACATAATCACTCTCAAAAAGTTTTAGCCCAGTTGGTTCGAGTTGTAGGATACACCGACTGCGTCTGTGAAGAAGAGCAAGACCCCTCCAACGAGTATCCTGGATATGACACAAAACAATCTGACGGTGAGGCTCCGGTAATGGGAATGCAGAGTACCCCTTCATTGCCATTGCTCCCAGGTCCACTCTGACCTGGAGTGTAAGCACTCGATAGGGTCCTATCTATGGGTCAAGTAGAACTGCTTGACCTTTAAACTGAGGGCAAACGGCATATCAATTCCTTATGGGTTATCTAATACCAAAATTTGATTAATTTCCCCAGAGCTTTAGAACTGTGGCCTCACCATTAGATCCAGTTTAGTGTTGTACTCATACGCATAGATGAAGCGTAGGCTGCTAGTAGACCAGTTCATATACCTCGGTAGCAATATCTCAATATCTGAAAGTAATGCCAACATACACATAGGTAAAACATGGACTGCCTTTTGACCATAAGTAAATCTGATCTCTCTGCACCACTTTAACTCTGTAAAAACGTTTGGAGAGAAAGCAATATAGCCACTACACAAGTATACTGCGTGCTGTTACGAACAAATCCTAGAAGCAGCATCCCACAAAACAGTAACTGTAGGGCCACTTACGTTCCATCTTGTAAACCATACAAATAAGACAAGCTGGGCACTGCAGTTGAAGTTAGAACGATCTCATAAGCAACGTTCTCCTTTGGACTCCTATATGTGGACATTCTAGTTGTTGTTGGTGACTCACCTATGACCAAAATAATGGACTTACCCAAAGAGTATATCAATCAAGAACTAACCTGGTAGAGCGGGAGCAGCAGCTGTAATAGCACTGCGCCTCTCCAGTTGTTGGATCGCACTTCGGCCAGCCGTGCTTGCTGCGGCACGGATCTGGCCGAGTGTGTCTCGGCAACTGGAGATTTCTTCCGGCCTCAGGGGACCTTACCCCCAGGCTTTTATCCCCTTCGAGGTTTGGGTTTATTGCCTGGCGCCTGAAGCGCCCCTAATAAGGGGAATGCCGACGGGGCCGAAAATATTTTTGGAAATGCCGGGCGCGTGTGGGCTCCGGCCCAGCGCCCGGACCCGCAAAAAAGCCCTAGTGCCACACTTGCACGTTCGGTGGGGTGTGCAACAAATACCGAGCAGCAGCTGTAGTAAGCGCCTTGCCTGTCTTTGTGTACGTTGAAAAAAGGAAACCCTCCTCAGAGACTTGGATACATTTTTGTGGCACTTCATATTTCCGTGTTGAGTTATTTATTTATTGACCCCTAATAATCGGTCATAACACTAGTGTTGGCCGACCAGCTCTGAGCGGACACTGGATGACATCTAGAGGATTTATCAAAATAGAGTCAACTCGTAGGAATTGGACACGGTGACACGAGTTCAAATCCTGGACGAGACTGATTGCATTTTACATAGCACTAATACCCTTGGGAAAGGTATGAATCCAATTATTCTCCCTCCAGCTATGGGTAAATAGTAGGACAGACTAGGTTCTTCAAACCTGTTGAACTCCGCTTAAAAATTGACCTTATGTCATATCCTGCCCGAGCGGAGGGGTTGGTAAATAGGATCAAAATAGAGTCAACGGAATCCGTGCTCTTATCACGCCTTGATGATGATGATGATGTCTCCAAATTTGATATTTCTTTATCTCATAAACTGAATATTCTGTGTGTTTACATACGAATATGTATGCGTGAGTACGTGTGCGTGTGTCTGTGTACCATATCACCTGCATAGATTTATAAACCGATAGATATATAGATCGAGAGATAGATAGAGAAAATGAAGATATAGTCACGAAGAAAATGAGGTAGATAGTCTGCGCTTACGAATTCAAAATTAATTATTATCGATTTATTAAGTTTTCACGATAGCTCTACTTCCAATAAAAATTAGGTAACAATCAATATCACCTGCTGAAGGTCGGAGAATAGTAAATAAAGGAAGGGCCAGAAAAAGAAAGAATAACAGGGATTTAGAGAAAGAAAGAAAGAAAGAAAGAAACGAGTAAGAGATAAAAAATGAACGAAATATATAAGTAAGAAGAAGAAAGAGAGAAAAGTGAAAGCGAAAGTACTAAGCAATGAAAAAGAAGAGCAGAAAAAAAAAAGAAGTTAAAGAGGGAGAACGAGAGAGATGAAAGAGAAAGTGAAAGAGAGAAAGATGGAGAAAAAAGAAAAGCGAGAGAAACATTCCTTTCTTATTAAGAGAGCGTGTTAAAATATAGAGGGTGTTGGAACTGTACTTCATACAATGCGTGTCAGAGGAACACACGCCATATTCTGTGTCATGTACCCCGTAATCCAATTTACGCGCGCTTTTCTCAGACATGCTGCTCACCTCATTCACTTCCTATTCTCCTACTCCTATCCCAAAGCCCCCCACCCCCACCCAACCCTTCTTCCTTTTTATAATGACAAAACAGAATGAGTGACATAAAATTCTATCTCATGACGGGGCCTTCGTTTTTCTTTGATCACGAGACTAATACCTCCCTATATATATATATATATACAATTGGTTGTATGTTGGTGTATGTGTGTGTGTATATTACGTGAAATTCTGACGTCAAAACAACTGCTGTTTACGTCAGTTAGTTGTCAAAAACAAAATTATTCAAATCTCTTTCAAAAATGCATAAAAGCTATCGCTATTCTCATTCAGAATTAACACAAATATTCATTAATTTTGGGGGAACATCAGTTCATTTGTGTGTGCGTCCATATATACATGTGGGCAAGTGTGTTCATACTCGTGTGTATGTGTTTATGCATGTAAACACGTGTGTATGTGTGCACTTGTATGTATGTGTACGTATGTGTGTGCAGGTGTATGTATGTGCGTTTGAGCGTGTGTTCATGCATGTGTGTGCGTGTATGAATGTGTAAGAGCGTGTGTATGTGTATGTGCGCATGTATGCATTTGTGTACGTATGTGTATGCGCGCGTGTGTGTGCTTGTGTGTATAAGAGTATGCGTATGTGTATGCGTGCATGTGTGTGTATGCGAGTGTGTGTGTGCGTGTGTGCGTATATATATATATATATATATATATGTATATGTGTGTGTGTGGATGTGTAAAAGTATGTGTATGCGCGTATGTATGCATCTGTGTACGTATGGGTGTGCGCGTGTATGTGCATGCGTTTGTGCGTGTGTGTGTATAAGAGCACGCGTATGTGTATGTGTGCCAGTGTGTGTAAGCGTATTATCCTTGTGCCACAATTGATGGTAACTCTCCGTTTTTATTTCCCGGGCAACGCTAGGGATGTCACCTTGTATATCCATAAATAGCGAATTTGCACAAAGACTAGATACCACTGCACATCACATTACATCCACTGATGCACATATCGAGGTAATTTTACAAATCTCTTAAACAATTAACAGCTACCTCGAGTGCCTTGGAAAATGCGGCCTTCAACTAAAATCCTTCAAGTCCAAAAACAAACTATCTATCCTTGCAAATATCGATATAGTCCTATATTTTAGTGTGTCGATTTAAGTGTGTATGTCTACAAATATTCACTGAACTTTGTATTTGTCAGGTAGACAGATAAGATAGACCTCTTAAATGAAATGGCCGGAACCTAACACGTTCTGGAAGTTGAAAGTATTTGGATATTTGCGCATATCATCAATTGTAAAGAATTTGGTTACTGGCCGACTTCGCTTAGTCACGATACTTGGTAAAATCTAATAGATAGATAGATAGATAGACCGAGAAAGAGATAGATAGATAGAGAGATAGAGAGAAAGAGAGAGATAAGAACATTGATAGATAGCTAGATACATACATACATACATATGAACAAACCGAGATAGATACATAGATAGATATAAACAGATGGAGGCGCTCGTTGTGTAATGGTTACAGTCGTAAGAAATGGACACGGTTTCCCGAGTTCAAATCCTGGACGAGACTGTTTACATTTCACCAAGCACTAATTCCCTTAGGAAAGCCATGAATCCATTTATTCTCCCTCCATGTATGGGTAAATAGTAAGGTAGACTGGGTTCTTCAGGCTTGGTTAGGCAACCAATCCATGAGAAGAAAATCTCCGTATTCAAACCTGTAAAAATTGACCTTTTGTCGCATCCTGCTCGTGTGGAGGTGTTGGGTACATATATATATATATATATATATATAAACAGACGGAGATAGACGGATATGAACAGAGGATAAACTATTCAGGGTTCAACTGAATGATTCCTCTGGTTAGAAACATAAGTTTAAAAAATTAAAAATACAGCCTAAACCCTGTACAAAATTTAATTTTACTAATATTAGCCATTTTGTTTTTTGCTGAGGGGTAAGACCCCACCAATCAGTGTCCAGGATATGTCACTAAACAATCTATTAGGGAGGTTCCAGTGATCCTGGAACTTTGGGGAATGCGAAGCACCCCTTTATTGCCATTGCTCCCTGGTCCACTCGGGCCCGGAATAGTAGCACCTGATATGGGTTTAATAGAACTAACTGCATACTTATGCAAAACTGAATTGTTTGAATTAGAACTATTTGACTAAACTAAATAGCTTGAAATAGAAATGTTTTTGACAATTAAACTATACTTACATTTAAACTGTGTGCTTATGCTAAACTAAATTGTTTAAAACGGAACTGTTTTTGACATCGAAACTACTTACATTAAACTGAATTGTTTAATATAGAACTGTTTTGACATTTAACTGTGTGTAAAGAAAATCTTTACTTATACTAAACTGAATTAGCTGAATTAGAACTGTTTGACTTAAATGAATAGCTTGAAAAAGAAATATTTTTGACAATTAAACTGTGTACTCATGCTAAACTGAATTGTTTGAAATAGATCTAACTATTTGCATAAAAATGGATTTGACGTTAAATAACCTACAAAGGTTGATATGCCATAAAACACAAACAACCAACCAACCATTTTGTTTTGTTATTGTCGTCACTTTGTTTTAAAGATTGTATACAAATGTTTGCCCTCTTAGTTCTTCGATTTTTAAATAAAAACTTTTCCGTCGCCAGTTGACTGCAGCCTTGGTTTACAGCTTTGTACCCCCGGGTATCTCTTGAAGAATGAAAATAGATCTGGTGAGAAAACCGGATACAAAGCAAACTCATGTCGTGAAATGAATGAAAAGGCTTGAGTGCTTCTCCTGAAAGACGTAACTTCTACTCTCTAACAGAAATTCTAACCAATGCAGAAACAATTTCCAATCCCGATCCTTCGGTCGGACCCTGAATAGATAGATAGATAGATATGATGCTCTCTTAGCGTAACGGTTATCGTCATAAGAAATCAAATCGATGATCCGAGTTCAAATTCCTGGACAGGGCTGTTTGCGTCTTACTTCGTGCTAATGCCCTTGGGAAAAGCTCGGTAAAAATAGTAGGGCATACATGGTTCTCTTACAACTAGTCTAGAAGGAAATCTCTTTGTTCAAACCACTTTAAAAACTGACATTGCATCAGATTCTGCCCGAGGGTTGGGTAAATACATTCATTCGAGAGTAGGCTGAAAGGTTCTCATCCTAACAGAGAAAGAAATTAGCTGGGACGATGAAACGTATCAGCTGATTAACATATCTATTTCAAAGTTCAAAACATTTGGCACATCGCAAGTCAAGTTTTTTTTAACATTTCCAAAACTTCAATGAAAATAAGAAATATTATTCTCTGTTATTTCCTTTTTGTTTGAGCCAATAACTTCTTCCGTAAATCGATATGAACTATGGAGAGATAAATTTGACCAGACTGAGATAGATAGATAGATAGAAAATGAAGAGAGAGAGAGAGAGAGAGAGAGGTGAACAGCTTGAGATAGATACTAAGAAAGGTTGATAGATATTAATACACTCATATAGATAAAGGAAGAAAGAGAGTGAGATGAATAGGAATAAAACAGATAGATAGATAGATAGATAGATAGATATGAACAGACTAAGATCGCTCATCGTTTTCAATTTTTTTAACGCTTCCAAAAATTCAATAAAAATTGAAATAAAAAATATTCGATGTCATTTCCTTCTTGGTTGGGTCAGTAACCTTCCAACGTCCCCTCATAATGAACAGACCGACATGCATACATACATACATACATAGATACATATATACTTACGAACTGTGAGAGAGAGAGAGAGAGATAGAGAGAGGGGGAGAGAAAGAGAGAGAGAGATAGAGAAAGAGAGAGAGAGAGAAAGATATATATATATATATATAGAGAGAGAGAGAAAGATATATACATATATATATATAGAGAGAGAGAAAGATATATATATATATATATATAGAGAGAGAGAGAGAAAGATATATATATAAAGAGAGAGAGAGAGATGTTATCTAATTTGTATATTTATTCTAACTCATTCATGCATCCACTAAATTGAACTTACTAGACCAATAAGCCTTTATAGATAATTATTTGTCTGTCTGTCTGTCTGTCAGTTTCTCTCAATAGCCCACTTTCCATCCACACCCACACTTTCATATAATTACGATTTGGCTTTTTGTATCCCGAACGGGCTTCTCTTCAACATCAGATACTAATTTCTTTTTAATGTTATTCTTTTAAATGTTTTGTTTTCTCTTTTTTGTTGCTTTATCATCTTCACCATTATCTCAAGAGAGAGAGAGAGAGAGAGAGAGAGAGAGAGAGAGAGATGTGGGTTTTATTTGTACATAGACCAATAAAGCCTGACGTGTGAATGTCAGAGAGAATACACTTTTGAAGAATTACAAAAGTAACAATAAAGTCATTTCTATGCATGAGACTTTTGAGTGATCTAGAAATTTTAAACTGGTCTTGGCTCATGGTTATATTAATGGGTATCCTATGAGGATTATAATCACAAACAAGATCTAAGAAATATATTTGATATCTGTCACTTTGTGTAATGTTATGCCTCCTTCGATCAACGGCCTCAGCATCTAGCTATGGTGGACGTGACTGACAGGAAGAGGTCATCAGATCGATCGCCACAAGAAAACGTATAAACTCTTGTCTGGGAGAATTTTTTTTTTTAATGATAATCGGTACAAAGACAGTGAAGAGTTAACTCTACTGATGGTCACTATGTCTTTAGAAAAAACTACCAGTTACTACTGGTGGGAAAAACTCACAGGGTAAAATAATTATTCAAGGTCGACTTTTTGGGGAGTTGAAATATTCATATTAAGCTATATATTCGCTGAACTATTGTCTTCATTCTCTTAACATCAGATTTTTCTCGAAACATTCTTAAGTATTCTTCGTTCGGCATGTTACCTACAACGCCATGAGGAGTTCTCCGAAGAGATTTTGGTTGGTTGGTTGGTTGGTTGGTTTATGGCATATCAACCTTTGTTGGTTATTTAACACCAAATCCATTTTTATGCAAATAGTTCTATTTCAAACAATTCATTTTTTTTCAAACAGTTCTAATTCAGCTGATTCAGTTTAGTATAAGTACAGATTTTCTTTACACACAGTTAAATGTCAAAACAGTTCTATATTAAACAATTCAGTTTAGTGTAAGTACGCAGTTTAAATGTAAGCACAGTTTAATTGTCAAAAACATTTCGATTTCAAGCTATTCAGTTTGGTCAAAGAGTTCTAATTCAAACAATTCAGTTTAGCATAAATATGAAGTTCTATTTACCCCATAGATGGGGCCCAATCAGGTGCTACCATTCCAGCCAGAGTGGACCTGTGAGCAATGGCATTGAAGAGGTGCCCCGCATTCCTCAAAGCTCCAGCATCTTTAGAACCTCATCATCAGATTGTTTAGTGTCATATTCAGGACACTCGTTTGGGGGCATCTTACTCCTCTGCAGAGATGTAGTCAGTGTATTCTACTGACCAAGCCGACTGGGCAACCACCGAAGAGATCAGGATCTTCACTTGTTAAGTCAATTTATGTATTGCCCGATATTTATTGGCGTTGGTGTTATTCGATGATTCAATATCCCATTTATAAGTTTTTCTCTATTTTGTAAAAAATTAAATCTTGTAACCGAAAACATTTTTAAAAATCAACCACTTTCATCATAGCATCCAGCGAGACCAAGAAAAAAAATGCCAGCAATATTCAATTAATTTATTTTGGGGGAATGGAAATTAAATTTGGGTACAAGAGATGCATCAAGTAAGAATTTTCTAACTGGAAAAATCTATTTTCCAAGGACGTCATGTTTAGAGATCAAATTGTTATTAACTTGTTTAACGGCTATCTTTTTACGGATCATCTGCTCATTTTTAATTCTGAGATGCTATTTTCTTGAAATTCTTGAACATCTGCTAGTCGCCAAATTTTCAACTATTAATTCCAAAGTTCTATTCTTGCGGAGTTATCTGATGTCCTTCAAAAATCTGCTCAGGTCATCTTTTTTATCAATTATTGCTCTGTTGACAATAATGTTCAGAGTAAGGCACTAAACTGCATCCAGTAGGGAGGCTCCGATTCTGGAGATCTGAGGAGTGTGGAGTACACTTTTTTTTTACCGTTACTTCCAGGTCTACTTTGTCACCCAGTTGTAGTACCTGATAGGGTCCCATATATCTGTTTAAAAATTATTCATATTCAAGAAGAATACTTGATAATGTTGGAGGAGTTCATAGTGTAACGGTTATCGTTGCATGCAATGGAATTGGTGTCACGAGTTAAAATCCAGGACAAGGCTGTTGGCGTTTTATTTCGTGGTAATCTTCTTGGGAAAGGCATGAATCCATCTGTTTCACTTTCAGATAAATATATGGTCAGACTGATTTTTCTCAGATGTACTTTGCTTAAAAATTGACTTTGTGCCACATCCTACCAATAGTGGAGTATTTGAATAAATGCATGCTTAAAACCACGTAAGTAAGTTGGCCGACCGTAGTCGAGGGCGCCCCGAGGGCTCCCTTTTTTAATAGCTACTACACCGAGGTATAATGGAGGGCGCTTCTCCTTTCCCTGGATTGCTTCACTTATCCTTGCTTCGTACATTATAATGCTGAGTGTTAAGCAAGTATTCATCAAGTACCAATTTTTGAGTCTTTGGTAGGACTCAAACTGGGATTGAACCCCGGTCTCCCAGACCATTGTCGAACACTAACCATTCTGCGTGTGTAAATTATTAGTATAAAAAATTTCTTGAATGTATAATTTACTTAGGATTATTTTATCCCTTGTGAGTTTTTCACATCAACGTTAGCTGATGATCTTTCACTGGAGACTGAGTGACAGCAAGTCTCCTCACATCCTTAAGATTCTGACTGATCTCAACAATACGTGAGTTTCGATGGTCTCCTTCTTTGGTGAATGCGGAGTACGCCTTTATTGCCATTGCTCCCAGGTCCACTCTAGCACCTGATAGGGCCCTATCTATGTGTTAAATAGAACTAACTGAGTACCTATGCAAAACTAAATTACTTGAAATAGAACTGATTTGATATTTAAACTGCGTTCTGAATTGTTCAAAATAGAAATGTTTTAACATTTAACTGTGTGTGGACAAAAACTATACTTATACTAAACTGAATTGGTTTAATTAGAATTATTTGACTAAACTGAATAGCTTGAAATAGAAATGTTTCTGACAATTAAACTGTGTAATGCTAAACTGAATGGTTTGAAATAGAACTGATTATTTGTATAAAAATGAATTTGGCATTAAATAACCTACAAAGGTTGATATGTCATAAAATCCAATCAACCAACCCACCAACCAACCGTTTTCTTAGTTCTCTGGCAAGGTCTAACTACTTTTATCTTTTTTTGCTTTCTTTAATTCTCTTCTCGGTGATCCTCAGGGATTTCAAAGTTCCCTCTACGACGAGTTATTTTTTGGGACTGCTGATTATCGCTAGGTTCAGTCTTCTGGCCAGGATTAGGTGATCCGTCTGTATCTTAAAATCCCGGAGAATTTTATGTGTCTCATTCTCCAGGACGGATTATCGTTTGTGCATATACCATTGGGTAGTATGGTCAAATTTCAATTTTTTGCACAAATCTCAGTGGATCACATTCTTTATCCCGTTGTCTTTAGTTGTATACTCCTTTTGCGCAAGTTAGCTACATTCGCTTACTACATAATTAATGGTTTCGTCTCTATCACCACATAATCTACGCTTGTTATCCTTTTGCGCCTTATCTATTTTCGCCTTTAATGTAAGTGGCGTTGTTTTGTGCTGCTTAGGCCTTTTTGCTATCAATCCATGCCATGGTTATATTTTCCCGCCTTGCTTTGCTCTCCTAGACGATATCCTGATCAAATTATTATGATCATTATCGTTATTAATTCGTTGAAACAATATGATTGCTGACAAACTATTGCTATTAGATAAGCTTACTTTGTTTTAATGGCATATCAACCTTCGTGGGTTATCTAATGCCATAGCTATCCTCGTAAAACAGTAGTGGCCGTATTTAACCCATAGCTAGGGGGTTAAGGGGGTTCATACCTTTTTCAAAGGTATTAGTTCGAAAGTGAACGTGATAGCGAAAACAGAGTTCGAACTCGTTAACTGCAGTGTCGCAATCTAGCTCGTTAGCCACTGCGCCACGTTAACTTCCACCAATATTATTGTTTTAGACTAATGTTTTCAATACAAAAACAAGTGTTCCTTATAAAGAAACCAGTTAAAAGTGAGACAACCGCAAAATTGGTCTAGAGGCCGTAGATTGTTAGCCAATGGTCCAGGAGACCTGGGTTCAATCCCAGGTTGCGTCTTTCCAAAGACTTTTAAAATGGTACTTGAGACCTCCTTGCTTAACATTCAGCATTATAAGGTACGTATTAAGGGTAAAGTGGAGCAGTCCAGGGAAAGGAGTAGCGCCCGCCCCTACGCCTTGGTGTAGTAGCTATTGAAAAGGGAGCCTCCTGGTCGCCCTCGACTATGGTCACCAGCTTTACTTACTTATATTACATTTCATCGCCACATCAGGGTAAGAAGACATGACTTTTAACCCTTTGAAAACGGAGAACCTGAGCTTAAATTTACCCTCTACCGTTTGAAAATAAACTCTGCACCGGTAAACCGGTGCTACGCTGTGAATAAAATAAAAGTATCACCGTTATACCGGTATAACGTGTTGGAAGGGTTAAGGAAGACGTTTTCCTATTGGTAAGCGGCAAACCATCCAACAGTAAAAAAAAATATGTCAAATTGATCTGGTCGGAAGTCGTTTCTTCCTACAGATATCATGCAATTCAATACAAACTTATTTAAAGAGAAGACGAGCACTACCAAGTAACCCTCATGACGATGAGAGATGTCAGAAGGAGAGGTCAATGGGTTATAGAAAATATCCATTATTGTTTCAGATGAAATTTTATGTTTCCGTCCGACAAAAATTTGTTTGGTGAATCGGTAATTAAAATTGAACCTCCAGCATCTGTTTTATCCGGTCTTTTGCTCTGCAAGTGATTTATGTCAGGATGTTTATTGCACTTGGAAAGGCCGAATGAGTATACTTGGCGGCCTACTGAAAAAAAATCATTTAAGGTATATATATATATATATATAGAGAGAGAGAGTGTGTGTGTGTGTGTGTGTGTGTGTGTGTGTGTGTGTGTGTGTGTGTGAGTTTTACTAAAATTGATATCATTTCAGAGTCTAATAACTTGACCCATTCTCAATGATCTCAAAATTTTACAAGTGTGTAGAAAAAACCGAAAACTCTAGGTTTAACGTTTTAGGTTTTTTTTTTCTTATCACATTATTGAAATGGATGCGATTTGGTAAGTTTAAATAACTTTATTATTATTATATATATATTACACACACACACACACACGCACGTGCGCGCATACGAACACACATATGCCTGCGAACTCACATATGTACATATGTACATGTATGTGGTTATTGAAGAACAATTTTACTCCACAATTTTTTGCATGAAAGCCTACTTATGCAAATAAAACAAAACTAAATTGGGCACAAATTAATCCTTTGAAATTTTTGTAAAAGTTTGGGATTTGATGCATCCAAATATATATATATATAGCGTTCGCCAATGGTCTGGGTTCAATCCCAGGTCGCGTCATTCCAAAGACTTTAAAAATGGTACTTGATGCCATCTTGCTTAACACTCATACATAAGGTATGTATCAAGGGTAAAGTGGAGCAATCCAGGGAAAGGAGTAGCGCCCTCCCCTACACCTCGGTATTGTAGCTTCTGGTCACCTTCAACTACAGTCCCCAACTTTACTTGTATATATATATATATATATATGAGAAAATAATTTTCATCCAACAAATGAATATACTACGTCACCAGTTCATTTTCCGTCGCTTCTCTTATAGCATATCAACCCTCATAAAAATTATTTTAAAAAACTCCTAAAAATGTTTTTTCCGAAAAAATATTTATATGGTGTTCTGAAGAGGCATTACTCCTGGTTTCACTCTGACCTGGAGTGGTCGTAAATGTTTGACTCTATTTAATTGGACCATCTGCAAAAACACTCTTAAGAAACAGCAACACACGCTATTATGTTCATTTTCAGACTAAAACCCTTGGGACTGACATGAATCAACTCATCCCCCTACCGCCTGCAATCGGTTAAAGAGTACCACAAGTATTCTTTTATAAGGGTGGCTTTGGCATAAAATAACCTAAGAAGGTTGATATACAATAAAACAAGGAAATCAAACTATATATATATATATATATATATATATATATATATATATATATATATATATTAGGATAGCGTAGACTCAGAGTCTGTTAATTTCTTGCCGATGCCATATCGTAATTTCCATTTCCATATGTTTATTAACTCTTTTGAATATTCTTAATTAATAGACATAGCAAATTGCTTATATATATATATATATATATATATATATATATATATATATATATATATATATATAAGGTTTAGAATGTATTATGCTTATTCATACTAGCGAATTGCTTAGGGTCCTACAAGCGGCTTGGTCGCATCGTGATAGATTCGGTAAGCTAATACTCTTGACCATTTGGCGAAAGGTTCGCTGCGGTCGAAACCTTACTATACAATATTTGAAATATCATCATATAATATCATAGGCTTTATCTCCACACAAAATGGAGATAAGCATGCCCGATATCAGGCTCACCCTGAAAAGGTTTTGCTTATAATTATTCAATTATACGCAAATACATGCGGTATTCAGAGATATCCAAAATGACCACCATATTTTCCCGCTTTTTAGTTGAATCTGTCTCTTTTTGCTAGTTGGTGCATTGTATACCATATTGCATCTCAAATCATCTTTAAGGCGAGAAAACTACTTTAAGGCGGAAAAACTACTTTAAGGAGAGAAAACTACTTTAAGGCGAAAAAAACTACTTTAAGGCGAGAAAACTACTTTAAGGCGAAAAAAACTACTTTATGGCGAGAAAATAACTTTATGGCGAAAAAACTACTTTAAGGCGAGAAAACTACTTTAAGGCGAAAAAAGCTACTTTAAGGCGAGAAAACTACTTTAAGGCGAAAAAAACTACTTTAAGGCGAGAAAATAACTTTAAAGCGAGAAAACTACTTCATGGCGAAAAAACTACTTTAAGGAGAGAAAACTACTTTAAGACGAAAAAATTACAACTTCAAACATCAGCACACAAATCTTTGTATTCTGGTTAAAAAAATAACTAACCAATGAGGAAAAACACAAAGTTGTTTATTTTTTATTTGATTTCTATATTTGTTATGATTAATCACAAATTGTTAGACTTGATGGAGAAAATTTGCCGCAGTACTGCTTTCGACCAGCTTCACCTAAGGGTCATTTGGTGTCTTTGTTCAATGGTATACCAATCCTTTATGGATCATTCCAGCCAATTTTACATACAATCTCGATACGTATAAACCCTTAATACTAGAGTGAGTCAAAAGTCTTGCAAGTTTACGGCCCTTATATCATGTGACCGAAGCAATTCATGACTTGGTAGTGACCCGCTTTGGTTTGTACAATTGTGGTTGTTGGTGTGCTGACATGTTGTACCTTGCTTCACTTCATGATTTGAAAGCCACACAATTGAATGTATAGTTGTTCATGGCTATACAACATAACCTCGACAAACAGACAAGATCAGGTAAGTCTAAAACTGTTGATTCCGAGGCCGTGCTCTAAACTAAATCAGGGGAGTAGCACTCCGAGAGTATCAAGTGAGCTCGGAATCTAACAGACTAGTGTGATTCTTCACTTTCATGGCCTTGACCTCAGCAAAAGAATCTGCAGCTGGTGAATTGCTTCCCATGATGCCAAAATAGTACAAAATGTCTTACTCACCCTAGTAGATAGGTAAAATATCAAATTTGGGTTTGATCCATGCAGGTTATATAAGTAAATCTATGGGTTTGTTTTCTATAATGTAACTCTCTGAATTAAGAAAGCTGTTCCAAAATACAAGAGCACGTTGCCAATGACATACGAGGGGCATACGATAAGTTTCCAGACTTTTTCGTATGGGCATTTAAAATTGTCATAGACTCTTGAAAATTCAATATCTTATTGCTATACATCTTATGAGATGACTGACCAATTTTTATGATTTCAAATCAACAGCTACAGCAGCAATTGGAATACACACTACTAAAGCCTGATTGTCACAGCTGGTGATTTTCAAAAATGCAATCTGACACTTTAGAAGAACGATATGCAATAAAATTCTGTTTTAAACTTTAAAAAAATGCCACAGAAACAACGTATGGAATGATTCAGACTGCTTTTGGAGCATCTTGCATGAATCAAGCATGAATTTTTGAGAGGCATAAGAGATTCAAGGAAGCCAGGGAGTCTGTGAGGGATGATGAGAGGTATGGGAGGAGTAAGGAAGTCAATACACCAGAGTTGATTGGCCAAACGATTAGGCTTAGGATTACTATGTTGAGGTTTTAAGGGAGTTCAGGGAGATATTCCTAGGGAAGAGGCCAGCACTCTTTAAATCGATTCAGTGGCATTTCCACCAGGACAATGCACCAACCTCTAACTCCATCCTTGTCACAGACTATTTGAGCGAGATGGAGATCAAGACAATTCTTCAGCCTCCCTATAGTGCAGACCGTGCTCCCTGTGACTTTTGGTTATTCCCTAAGCTCAGATGCTGTCGTTAGAAGACAACTGAGGAGATGAAAGAGGCTGTGACGAAGGTCATTGACACGCTCACGCAGGTGGGCTTTCATGGGATCTTCCAGAAGTTGTTGTAACGGTACAACAAGTGCATTGCAGCTGGGGGAGACTACTTCGAAGGGGACTAGAGTTTCATGTGTGTACTATCAATAAAAGTGCCCATCCGAAAAAAGTCTAGAGACTTATCCTATGCACCTCGTAATTGTCCTATCGAGTAGGATTAATTGGCAAACAGATTTATTAGACCCACCGATGGGACGCTAATAGGTACTACCACTCCGGGTCAGTGTAGACCAGCGAGTAACGGCAATGAAGGAGTACAGATCTCCAGAACTACAGCCAGATCATCAAATGCATACTCAGGACTCCCCTTTTTTCAAAAGGAGGATACAGACAGAGTATTCTAAGCCTTGTCAACAGGATTTTCTTACTTGATTTACACGCAAAGAAAGTAAATATTTCTGTGCATTGAAATAGAAAAGGAGATTCTGTTTGTGTGTTGTTCAAAAGCATCAATTCCATTTTTATTATTGATAACTTTTTCTGATTTAAAAAGTAATCACTTCTACAGTCTGAACTATTTTTAAAGTTAAATTATCCTTTTTTTCCTTTTTTTTTTTTTGAATATATATTCAGATTTACATACAACGCGTGCCAAAATATTTTTGCGGCTTCAAAAGTGCGACCTAAACAAGAAATGTTTGGAAACTATGAAATCGAATAAAGAATTTTTTTTATTAATCCCATGAATTTGGTTTTATTTGGATTCTTTCTTTAATGGCACATCAATCTTGGAGTGTTGTTATTCAATACCAAAGCCATTCTTGTAGAAAGTGATATTTTTAAAATGTACTTTAGTGGGAAAAGGGTATTTATACCTGCCCCGAGAGTATTATTTCGAAAGTGAACGACTGGGGTTCTATCTCGTTCATTACAATGTCGTAAATGGAGTTCGAACCTGCTTACTGCGCAGTCCAACACTTTCCATTACGCCACGGTGATTCCCCAGTAAAATTGGAAAAACTCTTTGAATAAATTCTTCATTCGACCAACTTTCCGGCGTTATTAACTGTGTGTTCAATCCCTGCTTTTGGTAGCGTCTGGCATCTGGGGAACCAACAAAATTGATTTCTTCTAAACACTTGACAATCCTGTGAATTTGTATCTTTTTTTCAAGTCTCTTTTAGTGCCGAATTAAATATTAATCAAATCAACGCCACAAAATTAATTGAAAACATTCTTTGGGGTAATTTTTTTTGTTGGGTTGCTTAATCACTTCTATCGAGTACCTCATCCAGTGTAATGATTAACTAGATTAACCATTATTAGTGCGTTCGATTCTCACCGAGTGTCCCTAATTTCTGGCCTTATGCCATAGTTAAGTTTAGTAAATGACTGTTTGGACACCTTGTAATCCTCAGCAAGTTTGACTGGCAGACTATTTTGAGTGAGTTCGGTCATGTGCTACAACTGAACTAAGCTTAGTAAATAACTATAATCCCTACCCCCCAAAAAAGATATTTCAATGCATTTATATATTAAAATCATTTGCGATGTTTTTCTACCGTAAAATCCTTATATTATACATACCATAGCCCTATTCTGTCTTTTATGCTAATATCGATCTTTGATCACTGATAATCTCGTTCTTATTGATTTTGAATTAATCCCAGCGCTGGATTAACCACTAAGCAAAATAAGCATGAGCTTAGGGCACTAAAAGACAAGGGAGCAATACAGTTTTTTATGAAGATATGTTCGAATAGAACACGTGGTTGATTTATTGTGGGATGCTCCGCGAGAAGTAAGCGCCTCCCTTTGGCGGAAAGTCTTTTAGAAGATTATATTTTTTAAAAGGCGCAGAAAATTCTCGAATCTTTTGAGAAACGATTTTCAATGGAATATTCGAAAAAAAAAAAATTACGGTTTTCTGGAATCCTTCCAAATTGTAGCCGTGTCAGTCTTACTGAATGGTTGCACCACTTAGACTCTTACTAAACAATTCGATAAAGGGTTTGATGAGAACTATAAAATGATATTGAGTGCTGTTTTGAATAAATCTTGAAAGCAACTCCCAACAAAACAGCAATTGTATGGGCACTTAAATTAACAGCAGATATGTTGTCCTCATTTGAACTTTTCAGCACAACCTCGTATATATATATATATATATATATATATATATATATATATATATATATATATATGTGTGTGTGTGTGTGTGTGTGTGTGTGTGTATATATATACGAGGCTGTGCTGAAAACAATATATATATATATATATATATATATATATATATATATATATGTGTGTGTGTGTGTGTGTGTGTATATATATATATATATACGAGGCTGTGCTGAAAACAATATATATATATATATATATATATATATATATGTGTGTGTGTGTGTGTGTGTGTGTGTGTGTGTGTGTGTGTGTGTGTATATATACAAGGCTGTGCTGAAAACAATATATATATAAATATATATATATATATATATATATATATATATGTGTGTGTGTGTGTGTGTGTGTATATATATATATATATATACGAGGCTGTGCTGAAAACAATATATATATATATATATATATATATATATATATATATGTGTGTGTGTGTGTGTGTGTGTGTGTGTGTGTGTGTGTGTGTGTGTATATATATATATACGAGGCTGTGCTGAAAACAATAAATATATATATATATATATATATATATATATATATATGTGTGTGTGTGTGTGTGTGTGTATATATATATATATATATACGAGGCTGTGCTGAAAACAATATATATATATATATATGATCGGTCATAAATAAGTACGCTCTGAACAATCTTTAAAAGTAAGGATTGTATATTTCTAATCGGAATTCATACAATTAAAACAGACTTTTTATGTATTATTTATGACCAAACTCTACAGCAATGATACTCAGCAATGTTACTAAAAATAAAACTGCGTAATTATATATAAGAGTTATTCTTGTTTTAAGACTGCTATATATTCATATTCTTGGTTAGAGTTTGGTAAAAAATAATACATAAAAATATCCTTTTTAGTTATATAATATTCCATAAGAAATTGTAAAATCCTGGTATAAAGAAAATTAACTTTTTGTTTAAAAAAACCGTTGGAATAGCATAATACCCATAAAAAATCTTTTGGGTTATTTACACATATATCGGCACCTCAACATAGGATCAAAGTACCGCACCTTATTCATCTGCTTGGGATCAGTGTAGTATCTGTTAGCTCTACCTTTATTAGTTTGGAGTAATTCCATCAGGACAAAAAAAAAAACATTACAGCAGTGAACATTTAAATTTTCCTGGTAAAGAGCTCAATGTAACTCACATTACAGTACAGTCATGGTTAAGCAACTAAATGCTAGTTTTCGAAATATATTACTTTCCTGCTTACGTTTAAATAAGAGAAGGGTTCACTTGTCAATTATATTATTATATGTGTAGCGTAAAGGTTATCTTTGTAAGGTAATAGACGTAACGAACCGAGTTCAAATCCAACAATAGGCCCGTTTTCGTTTCACTTCACGTCAATATTCTTGGTAAAAGCACGAATCCTTTTCTCCCTGCCAGTTATGGCTAAAATAAAAACAGATTAGGTTCTTTAGCAGTGGTAAGATGTTGGTGAGGCAACCCTTCTTGGAGAATGAAAAATTCTGAATTCAAAACTTGGGGAGTGTTGTCCAGTAGAAGGTATGGCACGTTAGTGGAGCATTCTTCTGTTGTCAGCTCATCCCCAAAAATGAGGCTGGTACAACGCAGGCCTTCACCACAATTAACACAACAATTGCTGGGCCCTCATACGTCTTCCACAACGGGTGAACACACACACACATACACACACACACATAGATATATGCAAATACCTACAGAATCAGAAGTATTCAACCAAGGTTTCACCTAGCCGGATCATAAGGATAATTCGGAAGAGTTATATATATATATATACAAATTTCGTTGAGCATAATAAACATTTTCTGTCTACATATTTTATTGTTGATCCGTTCATATTGCCCAACAACAGAATTACGAAAAATTCTCACCGACAACACAGCAATATTAGAACATCAAAATAGCAAACAAAAACTACAGATTCTCGAAGCACTACATATTAGAAACATGCAACCCAAACTTAACAGAATTGATTTTCAAACCAGTGCTAATGTACTTAAATGTCATTAGCTACTGCCACATTTAAAAAAACACATTTAAAAGTAAACGCTATACATTCCAACGGTAAAGACGTTCTTGCATAGTTGTAATGCAAAAACAAAAGTTTCATCACTTTTGTAATAGATCCTCTCCTGATGATGGCCCAAAGTCGGGCAGAAAGTACTTGGGATATATACAATTATGGAAAATACATCAATCGATTCCCGCCGAACACAATAAAAGCAATACGGCAATATGAACGGATCAACAAGAAAATTTGTAGACAGAAAATGTCTATTATGTTCAACGAAATTTGTATTAATGAAGAAATGCTGCCAATCTATCTATCTATATATATATATATATATATATATATATATATGAAAAGTAAATAAAGGATTGTAATCCGACAATATGTAGAAAAATTAATTTTTCTACATGTATATATATATATATGTATGTATATCTTCACACGAGTAGGATGCGACACGAGGTGAATTTTTAAGCGGACTTTAATTGGTTTGAATTCAGAGTTTTCCCTCTCCTAGGCTGGTTGCCACACCAAGGTTAAAGAGTCAGTCAGCTCTGCTATTTACTCTTTGCAGGAAGGAGAATAGTTGGATTTATATCTTTCCCAAAGGCATCAGTGCAATGTGAGATGTAAACAGTCCCGTCCAAAATTTGAACACGTGCCACCATGCTCATTTCCTACGACTGTAAACGTTTTACCACGAAAGCCACCTCTATGTGTGTGTGTGTGTGTGTGTTAATGTGTAATGCAGTTTGCTATATTTATAAAGAATATAAAGAGTGCTCAATATTAGTTATTACGCATACCTAGATTTAAGTAAGGAAAGCGTTCTCACAGGGTTGTTTAAACAGCTTTATAGGCCCACGAGCAAGATAGTGTAATGGGGTTCTCACCGATACAACCATAGATTACACAAAATACTTAGATTAGCATGGAGTCCCTATGATCGTGGGATCACGAGCAACTACTCAGCGTGCCTATACGTTAAGACGGTCTTGGTTAACGGTGCTTGGATAGCGTCAAATTCTCTCTTATACAATCATCAGATGTTTCTTTTTAGAAAATGTTAAACCAAGTCTGATGATCAAATAGGCAAAAAAAGTTACAGTCACCAAGCGCCGTTGACTCTATGTTTATGTTATCCTAACCTCGGTGTGTATTGTGGGGTTCAAGATGAAATAAAACACTAAGATTTTCAAGCCAAGCAGGCCTTTCTTAATTGCAAGATTAGCTCGACGCGGTCTTCCTAATTCCTATATGGTCTTGTGTCAGACTAAAATTGATAAATATACCAATATATATACTTTTTGCAGGAAAACAAATAACAGATGTATTTCGTCTCCAACCTCGATATGGAAAGTCTTTAACACGTTACATATAAACTGACTGGGATAGATAGATAGATAGATAGATAGATAGATATGAACAAACTTAGATAGATAGATAGATAGATAGATAGAACTAAATAGCGAGTGGCCATGATTCAACAGAAATGAACAGCATACAAGTGAGAGGCGCAGAGAGGCAGCAATATCACAGCAGTACGCGCTTTATTTCCTGTGTTTTAAAATGAGATCGACTAGCCACGCCTTCTATGACGTCAGCAGTCACCCTAACAACGCCTTCCTAATGATTCTGACAGCAAGGCACAGAGACGGAGGGCAGTGGTAATGAATAGGGATAGAAAAGTGCCGCGTAAGGAAGAATGAATTGGGAGAAGCTCAAAGGTTTACGTGATCGGAAACAAAAACATAATACCGGAACTTTACCCACAAAAACTCGAAGAGACACCTAAGAAAGTAAGAAAAAATGTGATGGTGCAAAAATTACTTTAAATACTCAAACATCATAAGAATCAAACATCCTCAGCAGATAGAGTTGAACAGGCTGTGCTAGCAAGCTAGCTAGCTACAGAGAGATACAGAGATATGAACAGAATGATAGATAGATAGATAGATTGCTAGAGAGAGAGAGGGGGGGAGATAAGAAGAGACTGAGATAGATAGATAGATAGATAGATAGATATGAACAGACTTTTCCATAGCTACTACACCGTGGTGTAGAGGAGGACGCTACTTCTTTCCTTGGATTGCTCCACTTACCCTTGATCCGTACTTTATAATATTGAATGTTAAGCAAGTATTTGGTATGACACGACCTGGGATTGAACTGGTCTCCCGGACCATTGGCGAGCACTCTGAGTATATATATATATATATATATATATATATATATATATATATATATATATATATATAAGTATTATTCGGTCGAGTTAAACCGGAGTTTGGAGTAATTCCATCAGAACAAAAAAAAAAAAACATTCAACAGTGAACATTTAAATTTTCCTGGTAAAGAGCTCAATGTAACTCACATTACAGAGCAATAATTTCTTTAAGAAATTTATCCATAAGATCTGAAGAAAATCCTGTTAGGTCTTTTTTTTTGTGTGTTTTTTTGATTTAATTCAAAACCCATAACAGGATGGAAATAAATTTATAATCCTAATGTGACTGGTTTTTGTTTTTTCCTAAATATATATATATATATATATATATATATATATTAGTTTCTTCAAATCTATCTATCAATCTCAGTTTATTAGGTTTATTACACACAAACATATATATATATATATATATATATATATATATATATATATATATATGTGTGTGTGTGTGTGTGTGTGTGTGTGTGTGCGTGTGTATGTGTATGTGTGTGTGTGTAAGAACAGACTTAGATAGCTAGATAGCTAGTGAGAAAGATAGATAATAAAAAGTATGAGCATGATCTACCCAACTATTTTACTCATAGCTAAGTGGTGAATAAAAATGGATACATATCTTTTCCCAATGGCATTTGCGCAAATTAAAATGTCCACAATTAGAACTTGGTTCATCGGGTCCATTTTCTTCGACAATAAATTTGACTAAATCATAAGCCGTTTAATAACAATGAAAAACTGAAATTTGTGGGAGAATGCAGCAACCCAAATACTATGAAACAAAAAAACAGAAGCAGGAAACCAAAAAATATCCCTGTAGATCCATTAGTCTTTTAATTCACTGTTAACAATTTTTCAAATCATTTTATCCAATTTGGTGACGTATTCATCTCAGCGAGATCCTATTTACCCAACCCCTCCGCTCGGGCAGGATATGACACAAGGTCAATTTTTTAAGCGGGGTTAAGCAGGTTTGAATTCAGAGTTTTCCTTCTCCTAGACTAGTTGCCTCACTAAGGCTGAAGAACTTAGTCTGCCCTACTATTTACCCATAGCTGGAGGGAGAATCTTTGGATTCATACCTTTCCCAAGGGTATTCGTGCTATGTGAAATGCAATCAGTCTTGTCCAGGATTTGAACTCGTATCGCCGTGTCTATATCCTGTGACGATAACTATTACACTCAGCGAGATAAAAAAAAAAAATGAAATGAAATGAGAGCGCGAAGTTTAATTCCCATTAAAGAAAGTTTATGTTAACTTCGAGATTATATTCTTGGAAGACAGGAACTCATCTTATCTCTCGTTCTCTATGGATAAAATATCAAGGCAGAATGAACTCACTAGACCCCCTCAGTATGACACTGAACTATGGCGAGGCTCATTTTTGAATATATGAGGAGTATAGAATACCCTTTCATTACTCGCAAGTTCACTCTGACTTGAAGTAATAGTACCTGTTAAGGTTCTTTCTATAGGTCAAACAGGTCAGTTTTAAAACAAACCGGCTCATTGGCCTAGTGGGTAGAGTGTTCGCCAATGGTCCGGGAGACCTGGGTCCAATCCCAGGTCACATCATACCAAAGACTTGATACCTCCTTGCTTAACACTCAGCATTATAAAGTACGTATCAAGGGTAGAGTGGAGCAATCTCGGGAAAGGAGTAGCGCCCTCTCCTACACCTCGGTGTAGTAGCTATTGAAAAGGGAGCCTTCTGGTCGACCTCGACTACAGTCGCCAACTTTACTGACTTAGAATTAGATAGGACCGTGAAAAAATTCTTAAGAAACAACAACACAAAAATGTAAGTATAAATGTACAATGAACACGATTCCCTAAACTTTAGGCATAAGATAACCTTTGATGGATTGACATACCGTTAAAATTTAGCCGGCAACTAATTTAATAAAAGATCTATACTGATATTAAACCCAAATGAAATGAAAACTTGTCGTACCTCACTAAACCTATTTGCCTCACAAGGTGTCTACCGATTGCTATGTAGTTTCATCAAATTTTCTAGGGTGGGTGTCCTCGTGGTGTAATGGTTAAAGCGATGGACTGCGGAATCATAGTAAGCGAGTTCGTACTCCAGTCACGCTATCATGTTCCCTTTCAGGCAAATACTCATGGGAAAGGTATGAACCTCCTTATCCTCCCAGCTATGGGTTAAATAGTACAAGTTAAGGGGCGTCCTCGTGGTGTAATGGTTAAAGCGATAGACTGCGGAATCGTAGTAAGCGAGTTCGTATTCCAGTCACGCTAGTATGTTCACTTTCGGGCAAATACCCTTAGGAAAGATATGAACTCCGTTATCCTCCCTGGTATGGGTTAAATAGTACCACTACTGTTCTTCTAGGAGAATGGCTTTGGCATTAAATAACCTACAAAGGTTAATATGCCATTAAACAAAGAAACCAAACCGAAACCATCAAATTTTCTATTTGTTCTTATTTGTTTTAACCAGAAAATAGACATATTAAGCACACTGTAAGAATCAAATTCACTAACAATAGCATTAATTGCTTCACCAGATCTTTTAAATCTAAATAAAGATAATCAAGAGGTTCATTTAACGATTTGCACTTGTTTGATTCAAAAAGGTCGTACTGGTTCGACTGTTGGTTGTATCAGCGGCTATTTGCGAGGTAACGTTTAATTTGGCAGTTAATATACACGTAACACAAGACTTACAAAAGGGTAAGCAGCTGTTCTTCACAAGTCTATTATTAATTGAACTTGTTCCAATTACTGAGTGAAACATACTATAATATTCCTTTTGCCATAACGTCACATTTATACCGGAAATCTATCAAAATACAATCACCAAAATACACCAATCACTCTGGTATTTTTATTTTTTTATCTTTTGGTTATTTCCTTCTGGTTTGCGTGTTTTCTTCTTATGCACGCCTTTCAAATTTCTTTGACGTATTAAGTCGCATTTTTAGAAAGTTATTATTATTATTTTCTTTTTTTTTTTCATTATGGTCATGATTTATCCAGTGCGTTGCCATCTGTTTCTTTACAAATAAATACTTTTGTTGTTACTTCAAATAATGAGTCAAAAACTAGGGATTATTTTTTTCTCTTCAATTAAAATCACATCTCGATAAAAAAGAAAATATCGTGTTGAAAGTGCGTATCTTCCTGACATCCAATGTGTCAACTGCTGATATTACACAACGTTCAATATTAAATTGAAATATGACTAGTGGCAATAACTAAGAAGTTGTTCTTCCTAAAAAAAAACCTTCATTCACTCGCAGTTAGCGAACTACTTTTCTATAGCACGCGGCAGAACAACTCTCGTGTCTAGTATTTTCCTAAAACTTGTTATTTGTTTCTTGCCCTTGTTTATACGAGGATCATTAAATAAGTTTCCAGACTTTTTCCGTATGGGCACTTTTATTGAGAGTAAACACATGAAACTCTAATCCCCTTCGAAGTAATCTCCTCCGGTTGCAATGCACTTGTTGTATCGTTCCAACAACTTCTGGAACGCCCCATGGAAGTCCTCTTGTGAGACCGTGTCAATGACCTTTGTCACAGCCTCTTTCATCTACTCAGTTGTCTCATAATGTCAGCCTCTAAGCTTAGGAAATAACCAAAAGTCACAGGGAGCAAGGTCTGGATTATAGGGAGGCTGAGGAACTATCTTGATGCCCATCTTGGTCAAATAGTCTGTGACAAGGATGGAGTTGTGGACAGGTGCATTATCCTGGTGGAAATGCCACTGACCCGATTTGAAGAGTGCTGGCCTCTTCCCAAGGAATCTCTTCCTCAACTCCCCTAACACCTCAACATAGTAACCCTAACCCTAACATTTTGGCTAATCAACTCTGGTGTATTGACTTCCTTACTCCTCCTACGCCTCTCACAGACTCCCTGGCTTCCTTGAATCTCTTATGCCTCTCAAAAACTGATGCTCGATTCATGCAAGATGGTTGAAAAGCAGTCTGAAGTATTCCATGCGTTTTTGTGACATTTTTTCCAAGTTTAAAACAGAATTTTATTGCATATCGTTCTTCTAAAGTGTCCTCACGTCCAGATTGTATTTTTGAAAATCACCAACTGTGACAATCAGGGTTTAGTAGGGTGTATTCCAATTGTTGCTGTAGCTGTTGATTTGAACCTGAAATCATAAAAACTGGTCAGTCATCTCATAGGATGTATAGCAATAAGATACAGAATTTTCAAGAGCCTATGGCAATTTTAGATACCTGTACAAAAAAAGTCGGGAAACTTATTGAATTTACCACCTATTTCTCCCCAGAGAAGTATAGAATTGTACTTTAATATCTCCGTCGCTTTCACTTAAATATCAAAAGCTGAAAAGTTTACATAATTCAAATTTATATACATTCAAAAAAGATCTTATCAAGAAAGTAAGTAAAATCTACATCTGTTTTTCTCAAACATTTATTGAGGTGGAAAAGTGACTGAAATTAGAGAAGATAAACTCACACTACGGAAGATGAGGGATTTGTTTTGTTTCAGTTTCGATTTCTTTGTTTAATGGCATACCAACCTTTGTAAATTATTCAATGCCAAAAGCATGCTTATAGAAGAACAGCAGTGATACTGTTTAAGCCATAGCTTGGAGAAGAAGAGAGTTCGAATTCATTTAGTTCAAATCTGCCGTCCTGCGCTTTAGCCCTTACACCACGGGGACACCCCATGTTTTGTTTTATCACATGAGAAGGCGGGGTTGGAAACCTTATATTATATTTGTAGGTTTTTTTACACTATTTCGATGTAATTAAATATATGGAGATTCACTTGACGATTATGCTTTTTGTTTTACATAAAACATAGGAAACTACCAGGGATGAAGCAAAATTAAGAAAGTGAGGCTTTAATTCCTTTTAGTTTATATATATATATATATATATATGTGTGTGTGTGTGTGTGTGTGTGTGTGTGTGTGTTAGCATAGCGTAGACATAGAATCAACAATGCTTGATGAATGTTAGTTTCTTGTCTTTGCGTTCATCAGACTAAGTGTTTTGGGGCCATGTTTGGTGTCTTTTTGTATGTCGCAAGCTGGAAGTTGGGAAGGCTAATAAGTTTGTTGATCATTCCAGGTAGGGCTTTCTTATCTTTGTGGATATATCATGCTTTGTCAATTTATCAACCGTACTGTTTGGTTTCTTACTTTCTGGTTTTATCATATTGCACTACTTGGACGCTGACTAAACGGTTGGAGAAGAAGCTCGGCGGCAATTATACAAGAATGTTGCGAGCAATATTGAACAGGTCCTGGCAGCAACACCCCACACGGCGCTAACTGTACGGACATCTACCACCTATCACGAAAACTATACAAGCTAGACGAACCAGACACACCGGACACTGCTGGAGAAGCAAAGACGAGATCGTAAGTGATGTGCTCCTGTGGACCCCCGCATATGGCCAATCAAAAGCAGGACGACCAGCTCGAACATTCATACAGCAGCTATGTGATGATACGGG
The DNA here is from genome assembly GCA_963585895.1 of Sepioteuthis lessoniana. Classification (NCBI taxonomy): domain Eukaryota; kingdom Metazoa; phylum Mollusca; class Cephalopoda; order Myopsida; family Loliginidae; genus Sepioteuthis; species Sepioteuthis lessoniana. The sequence goes on from OY757918.1 coordinate 103,880,719, forward strand.
ATGTAACCCCGAAGACCTGCCGAAGGCGTTGAATGATAGGGAGACGTGGAGAGAGAGGGTCAGAGATATCCGTGCTAGCCGCTCGTCATGATGAAAATGATGATTACTGTTACTATCATTATTTGTCTTTTCTTCTAATATTTTCATATTTTCCTAGCTTTATCAATCCATAATTTATCCACTTGTCTCATTCCAATATATATATATATATATATATATATATAACACTGTTGGTTATCGTTGTCTCACTTGGTGAATTTGTGGCAGAACAAATGCGGTATAATTTGGAGAGTGCTCAATATCTGTGATAGAGCTAATAATAAATAAATATGTATTAGTTTATATATATATTTAATAGCATGGATGTTTATCTGCGACCACAGTTTTCATGCTATCTTATAACAACAATCATCCGACCGGTGGTTGCAGATAAGCATCCATGCTATTAAGAATATATGAAAACTAATATATATATATATATATATATATATATGAATACGGGAATACGTACCTATAAAAAAAGACACATTAGGTCAAATCATCATCATCATATCGTGCTGGTAGCACGGATATCCCTGACCCTCTCTCGCCACTCCTCCCTATCGTTCATCGCCCTAGGTAGGTCTTCAGGACAACATCCTGTATCCTCACATAGCTGCTGAATGTAGAATGATGATTTGACCTAATGTTTATCTGCGACCACAGGTTTCACGCCATCTTATAACAACAATCATCCGACCGGTGGTTGCAGATAAGCATCCATGCTATTAAGAATATATGAAAACTAATATATATATATATATATATATAAATATATATATATATATATATGAATACGGGAATACGTACCTATAAAAAAAGACACATTAGGTCAAATAGTCGCGCAATTTACCATGACTTGTTAATTCGGTACGCTTATATGTGGCATGCACCAGTGGCTCAGTGGTAGAGTTTCGGCTTCTACATACTGTAGTTGTTGGTTCGATCTCCAGTGGTGGAGATCACGGTGTGCACTGCTGATGAGATCTAATAAGGTCGAAACAGCTGTTCCGTGCACCGTATGTCACGTGTAGGTGTGTGCCAGATTTCCTTGTCATGGTAATTTCTAACTTAATATATCAATTCCTCCATTCGTAATTATAAATAAATATATATATATATATATAGTTTGTTGGTAACATTTATATATATATATATACATAAAGGAGTAGCGCTCTCCCCTACACCTCGGTGTAGTACCTATTGAAAAGGGAGCCTTCGGGTCCCTCTTGACTAGAGTTACCAACTTTATATATATATATATATATGTATATTGAGGGAGAGGAGCGAATAGATATTGTAAACTATATATGGAGACAAAATTAACCATAGCTAACCAAAGGAATTGCTTAACTAAAGGTCCGAAATATCTAATATTTGCAGACAGAAAAAATTGGTTAATTAGTGGATAAAAGGATTGATAAAAATTGTTCAGCGTAAAAAAAAGGGAAATTTTTTGGTCAGTTTCTCCAATAAAGTTGTTGCTTTTTATATGGTAATTTTTATATTGGTGAGGGTTCTTTTTAATCAATTAAATGTATTTTATCCTAACTCACTTCGCCAGTGCGATCCTGAAGAGCCGTTTGTTGAAATCTAGATAGACTAACTCTTGGATATGTAGGAATCATTTTCATATATATATATATATATATATATATATAAACAGGATTTGGGATGAAATAACCTACAATGGTTGATGTGCTATAAAACCCAACCAAATAGACGAGACGTGGCTACGGAGAGGACACTTAAAAAAAACTAGATCTACATTAACAGCATATTGATATCCCCTTTTTGATATATACATACTCGGGTTATTCCGTAAATGAAGGAGAATTTAATTTTAAAGCAAAATCTTTAAAAATCCAACTGGCCTTAGAGTCCTGTCAGTGGGACCTAGAATACACTGACTGTGTCCCTTGCAGAGAGTTAAGATCCTTTAAAAATGGATGATTCTAAACTCCATTCGTTGGTGAAGTTTTAGTTCTAGAGATCTTGGGAGTCACCCTTTCGTTGCTATTACTTCAAGATTCATTCAGACCGTAAGATATTTCCTATTAGGCTATGAATAATCCTACTGTGATGTTTAAAAGACCTTTAAATATTTTACTATGCACTGTTTTCCCGATGTTTTGGACAGAGCGCTAGTTTTTTGTATACAGTAAGCCTGATATATCAAACTCAGAGAAATCGAATATATTGATAATTAAAGGCTTAATGTACTGATTATTCCTATCCTTTGTTTTATTAGAGTAATCGGTGAACTTTAAACAAAGATATCTTCATCCTGTAGCAAAGTTTGAATGCTCAATTATTTTTTTCTAATTTTGTGAGGTCAAGTTCAGAGCATCAAGATGTCAACGGACGAAGAATAGAAAAAATAACTTAAAGTAACAAAAAAAAAAACAAAAAAAAACAATTATTATTTTTTTGTTTTGTTTTCTTCATATTCGGTTGTTGGTACGGAAAATGGAATCGACAGGCTGAGTTCAAAAATCGGCTGCTGGTGTTTGCGTTTCGCTTCACACTAAAGCCGTTGGGAAAGGCAGGAACCGAATCCCCCCCCCGCGGCCACAGATTTGACTCCCGAGCACTGGTAAACCAATCAGTCTAGGAGAAGGACAATAAATTCAACTCCCTATCTGGAAACACGTCAAAAGATGGCACAGCAGTAGATTTCCTATTTCTAGGAGACTCGTTCTGAATTGAAATAGGAACTATTGCTCATGACACGTGCGTGCGCGTGCATACACACACTCACAGATAGATAGATAGATAGATAGAGGGAGAGAGGGGGGAGGGGGAGAGAGAGATAAAGAAAGAGCGTAAGAGGTTCAAACAGCATTTAAGTGGACTTTGTTTTTCACTCTATAGGGAGGCAATCATTAATTATCGTCTTTAGACAATAGGTGTATTCTTTGGGTACTTCGTCGATGGTAACAAGACAATCCGAAAAAAAAAAACATTTCTCAACCTGTTTTGCCTATGTTTTCTAAAAAGGAGAGACGTTGTCTCCCTGCTAGGCTCATTGTCTCCCTATCAAGACTTTTTTTCCGTTTATTTAAAGTATGTATATCACGGATATACTAACGCTAATACTAGTTCTTAGTGAGTAGGGACTTAACTGAATACTTATTTACCACTAAAAAACCCGGACATTGGCATAATGGTTAGAATGTTCGCCAATGGGCCGGCAGACCGGGGTTCAATCCCAGGTCAAGTCATTCCAAAGACTCAAAAAATGGTACTTGATGCCACCTTGCTTAACACTCAGCATTATAAGGTAAGGATCAAGGGTAAAGTGGAGCAATCCAGGCAAAAGAGTAGCGCCCTCCCCTACACCTCAATGTAGTAGTTATCGAAAAGAGAGCCTTTGGGTCACCCTCGACTAACGGGAGACAATTTTACTTTACTTACTAAAAACCCCAATAGTTCTTTTAGGCATCAAATTTATTAGGTATTATTTACTGATAGGATGTGACACAAGGAAAGTTTAATGTGGAGAATGTTTTTTTCTGGGAGAATATTCAACCAGTCTACATTTTAAACACGGAAAAATCATTTGTACAATATTTCCCGGACATTTTACGGTCCAAAATAGCAAGGAAGGTCTCCTCACTATATCTTTAATGTTGTCGCTGCCCGAAACCGCACTGTATGTCCCTCGTTCAGTTGAACCTTTCTTAATGTGCTGAATATTGATTGGTAAAGAAGTAGAAATCGGGTTGGTTCGGGGTAGGGAGGGTATTTAATCAAGCCTGGACTCACCAAGATCCAATATTAGCATTAGTCTATCCATGTAACAAAAACACTGAATAAACGGAAGAAAAGACAAGATAAGATCATTTACACACACAGAAACATTTAATATATACATAACATATGTGCAAGAAGTATTGTAAAAAATACACAAAAGTGTCCCACCAAATAAAATATGCACATATTATTCTCTGAACAAACAGGAGGTAAGAACGGGAAAAGGCTTACTTAAGAAATATGTACAGTGAATTATACGTATGATCGCGCGATAGGAGACACGTCTCTTCTATTTAAAAGCCCAGTTAGCTGGGGCAGTAGAATACACCGACTGCATCTCTGCAGAGGAGTAAGACCCACGAAAGAGTGTCCTGTGGCCCAGTCTGCTGTGGCTGTAGAGTACACCGACTGCATCTCTGCAGAGGCCTAAGACCGTCCAACGAGTGTCCTAGATAGGGCACTAAATAATCTGATGGCGAGGTGCTCTGGGGAATGTGTGGTACTCTTCATTGGTATTGCTCCCTGGTCCTTTCTGACCCGGAGTGATAGCACCTAATGGTGTCCAATCAAATAGAATTGTTTAACGTTTATACTCTGTGCAAACAAATGACTCATGCTAAATTGAGTCGTTTGAAATAGAACTATTTGGTCCTTTAACTGTGTGTAAACAAATGACTGATGTTTAAATGATTTGTTAGTGATACATAGCAATACTTTGAACCATTTAACTGCGAGCAAAAGAAATGGGCTTTGGCTCGTTTAAAAACGTTTCCAACAAAACGTGTTTAAAAATCATATATATTCAATATATATGTATAAAGAGAATTTGGCATTAAATAACATACAAGGGTTGATATGCCCTAAAATTCAACCAAACAAAATCATAAATATTTAATTTACTCCTATAAAGAGGATTTGGCATTAAATAACCTACAATGGTTGATATGCCATAAAACCCAACCAACTAACCAAACCAAACCAAATAGAGCTATTTGACATTTAAACGGGGTGAAAACAAATGACTTATACCAAACTAAATTGTTAGAAATAGAACTATTAGATTATTTAGCCATGCGTAAACAAATGATTGATGTTTAATTGAATTGTTGGTAATACATAGCAATACTTGGAAACATTTAATGGTGTGCAAAAGAAATGAGATCGGGCTCGTTTAAAAATGTATCTACAAAATGTGTTTAAAAACAATGTATTTAATATATATGTAAAACCTGGATTTGGCATTAAATAACCTATAAGGGTTGACATGCCATAAAACCAAACTATCTTCTATTTTAAGAACAGAGGTAAAAGAGGGTAAGATTTTTTTTTCAGGACTGTCTTGTCACAGTCCAGTAGGTCCCTTAAATATACGTCTCATTCTCTAAGGAAGACAATTATTTACTGTCCCCCTGCATAGCTTTCTTCTGGTTCACATCTTTTATTCATTTTTTAATCGGGTGATGATTATTTTTCTATCAAGTCTACTCTTTAAAAATAATAATTGTTTTTATATGAATATTTCATATGGCTTTTGATATATACCCTCTACCTATGAACATTATATACCCCCTACCTATGTTCCATCCTTCATAAATACATTGGACACTATTGTAAGGTGATGGGGGGGGGTAAAATATGCTCACTAAGTAATCACCATGAGTAGTGATTACCTTCTTCAGGTCACTGGCGGGTATTGGATTTTGTTAATGTTATAAAGATTTCCATTTCATTTCCAACCTCCATTTTGGCTATTTCTCAATAAGTAACCTTTGTCAGATTACAATTGGAGTTGCAAAGGATGCAGATACCATACACTGACCTGAGTTAAGAGCGCAAATCCACACGTAAATATTTTCATCGTTTTTTTACAGGAAATGTGCTAAGTTATTAAAGTAAGTTGTTATTGCAGAGGCGTAGCTGGGAAGATGTTTTTTTAATACATCCTTGGGGTCACCAAAGGAATTGAGCTCTAAAAAGCTTAAATAACAATGGTTTACAAAAATAAATTTTTGGTCAGAGGCAAGAATGGAGATAGGTGTTTTTTTTTATTAACTTGGGTATGTTGAATTCAAATTTATAAATAGTTTTGCTCTATCACTTCTAGTTTTCTGGCTTTTAAATAGTCTCATTTTTGTATAAACAGAGAATATATGTGCATATTTCAAGAGTTAGAGCAGCTTATAACAGATAAAACAGGATAAAGAACACTGATTGAATCAATATATTTGGATGACACAATTACACAATTCATAGTACCACAGACAGTCAAAAGAATGTTTTCTTAGAAGATCTGGCGTATTTTGCCTCCGGGATGTCACGCAAGAGCATCCAGCAGAAGTCTCCCATCATGCCGGGGTTCCATTTGCCTTGATAGTTGCTCTCCATCTTCGTAAAGTATTGGTGGAATCTTTCTCCATGTTCATCACTCACTGCTCCAAGGTTTGGCGGGAAGAAGTTGTTGTGGGAATGGAGAAAATGAATCTTGAGTGACATTCGGCACCCCATATCCTCGTAAGACTTTAGCAACTTCTCAATACAGGCTCGGTAATCTGGTACGCGTGTGTTACCAAGGAAGCCACTACAGACTGACTTGAATGCTTCCCATGCTCTCAGTTCCTTTAAGTTAAGAAGCTCCTCAAAATCAGTATCCTTCAGCACTTCTTGTCCGACAAAGATGCCCTTAGCAGCACTAAGACCTGGGAACACAGTAGACAAGTGTTGGAAGGCAGCACCATTTTTCTGCAAAGCCTTCACGAAATTCTTCATCAAACCAAGCTTGATGTGAAGAGGAGGAAGAAGTACCTTGATCATGTCTACCAGAAGATTCTCCTTGAGGCTGTGTTCGCCAGGAACAAAAGTGCTTCTAGACCCCCAGTCTTTCTGCTTGTAATGCTGAGATACAGCTCGACTATTCCAGAGACAGAGAAAACAACAGTACTTTGTGAAGCCCGCTTGCATACCCATAAGAAGACCAATGACCTTATTTGTTCTGATTCCTGAAACTGGTGATCCTTACATCTTCCTGGACTAGGTTCCGCTGTTTAAGCCGAGAAGCCAAGAGCTCTGACTGCTGTTTTGACAGATACAAATCACGAGCAAGATCATTCAGGTCTTCTTGCGTGATCCAGTGTGGCTCATTGCCACTTGTTCCTGAATATGTAGACTCAATATCTTCCAAAGATATTGACTTGGCAGAATCCTCCCAACTGATGAGGAAAGAAGATCCTTATTTACTGGAGGTGTGGGTACAGGAAGATCATCTGAATGAGGAACGGGTCTCATAGCAGATCGAAGGTTGGGATATTTGATCTTTTTCCTAGAAGATGCATTGAAACCAGTTATATTTGTTAAACAAAAATAACAATCATCTGCGTGGTTTCGCGGCTCTCTCCAAACCATCGGGACTGCAAAGTTGAAAGCCGCTTTCTTGCCATTAAACCACGCAGTTAGTCCATTATAGCAGGGTTTACAACAGATGTGTGGAGCCCAAGACTTGTCCTGATCACCAATTTTACAGTCAAAATAGTGAAAGTAGGCGGTTCTGAGGAGGAAGTGATGGTTCGACGCTGTGCAACTGTTGTGAAGTCCCCACACACGTAGCAGAAAGAATTAGCCTTGTTGAGGCATCCTCGACATTCTGACGTGCTTGAAGCCATTGGAGAATCTGAAAATATAACAAAGTAAAACTAAATTTGCTTTTGAAAATGTAATACTAATATTTAGTAACCGAAAAGATGTGTAACACGATAGTTGAGGGACACCAACCTCCTGCGCTGCCTGCGAGACAACCTCTTCCAATGACTGCCAGTGTGGATTGAGACCTGCTGCCTTAACTGTCAAAATTCGTCTTGATATATAACTATATATATGTATATATATAATGTAATGCTATCACTTACATTTAGTGTATAATAACTAAAAAATAAGCCATAAGTCTCACAATATTAGAATTAACCCTGAATTCATATACGCCTTTATGTACCGTATATGCACAAAATGCACACTATGCATATCTAAAAAACTAGAGGTGATGAGTAAAAACGGATTTCAAATTTGAATTCAGCACCCTCAAATTAGGTAAAAACGGGTATTTTTGTGCTTGCCTCAATTTCTTTGTAAACCAGTATTTTGTGCATTTCTTCTGATATACAACAAAAAGTCGCTGTAAATTTTGGAGGGGTCCTTAAAGAAACAATTCCCACACCATGGACTCCCAAATATCTAGCGATAACCCTGCATTATCGCTGTCTTCATTATACAAGCTATAGTCATTGTTATTCAATAGAATCTACAGTTTTTGTATTGGTACCAACTATATTAAGGGGGTGTCCTCGTGATGTAATGGTTAAAGCGATGGACTACGGAATCGTAATACGCGAGTTCGTACTCCAGTCGCGCTATTACGTTCACTTTCGGGCAAATACCCTTGGGAAAGGTACGAACCCCCTTATCCTCCCAGCTATGGGTTAAATAGTACCACTACTGTTCTTCTAGGAGAATGGCTTTGGCATTAAATAACCTGCAAAGGTTAATATGCCATTAAACAAAGAAACCAAACCAAACCAACTATATTAGTAAGTAATATGTAACAAGTAATATGTAATAAGATTCATCGTTATATTTGTTAGTATTTATAATCTTACTACCAACTCAATACTAATTCTATCATTTTTATGCTTAATACTATAACCAGTAATGGTTGGTTGGTTGTTTTGTTTTACGGCATATCAACCCTGTTCGGGTCATTTAATCCCCAATCAAGTCATTTTAATAAAAACTTTGTTTTATAGTTTCGATTGGTTTTATGCCATATCAATCATAGTAGGTTATTTAATACCAAATCAATTTTAGTTCTATTTCAAATAATTCAGTTTAGCGTAAGCGCACAGTTTAAACGTCAAAAACACTTCTGTTTCAAACTATTCAGTTTAGTCAATAAAATTAAATGGTTCCAAGTACTGCTATGTATCAAGAACAATTCGATTAAACAGTCATTTATTTACACACAGTTAAATGTAAAATCAGTTCAGTTTAGCATAAGTACGCAGTTTAAATGTCAAAACTTCTATTTCAAACAATTCAGTTTCGCATAAGTACATAGTTTAGTAGTATTTGACCCATAGATAGGACCCTATCGATATTTACCAACCCCTCCGCTCGGGCAGGATATGACACAAGGTCAATTTTTAAGCGGAGTTTAACAGGTTTGAATTCAGAGTTTTCCTTCTCCTAGACTAGTTGCCTCAACAAGATAGATAGGACCCTATCAGGTGCTAACTCTCTGGGCCAGAGTGGACCTGGGAGCAATGGCTATGAAGGGGTACTCTGCATTCCCCAAAACTCCAGCATTACTAGAGCCTCACTATCAGACTCTTTAGCGTCATACCTAGGACACTCGTTGAGAGAGTCTTACCCCTCTGCAAAGATGTAGTCGGTGTATTCTGGGCAAAACCACTTTATTACGAGAGTTATCATTTACTAATTTTAGTTTAGCTTAGTTTGCCACAAGGCTGGAAATATGGAGCCCTCAGTGAGAATCCAACTCACTTATAATAGTATGCTTTCCGAGCACTCTAGCCGTTATACTCCATCCGAAATAAACTAATCATTGATTAAGTTTGGTAAAAGGTTTAGAGGATAGAGCACTAACTCAACTCAATACTAATGATCAAAGTTCGTTTATCATTACACATCAAAGAAGGTGCCCGAGGTGTAATGGTTATCGTCGTGATGAGTAACACGAGTTCAAATCCTGGACGAGACTGATTGCATTTCACATAGCACTAATACCCTTGGGAAATGTATGAATCCAATTATTCTCCCTCCAGCTATGGGTAAATAGTAGGGCAGACTAGGTTCTTCAGCCTTGGTGAAGCAACTAGTCTAGGAGAAGGAAAACTCTGAATTCAAACCTGTTAAACTCCACTTAAAAATTGACCTTGTGTGATATCCTGCCCGAACGGAGAGGTTGGGTAAATATGATTACACATCAAAGAAGTACCCGTAAAATAAGTGGTGCGAAACGAATAGGTGAGGATCGAAATCACTACTGAGCGACAATAGTCCGGGTGACCGTGGTTCAATCCACGGTTGAATCATACCAAACACTCAAGAAATGGTACTTAATACCTCCTTGCTTAACACTCAGCGTTATAAGGTACGGATCAAGGGTAAGTGGAACAATCCCTTACACCTCGGTGTAGTAGCTATTGAAAAAGCAACCTTTGGGTCGCCCTCGAGAATGATCAGTTAACTTACGATCTTATTTTTAGCGTGGAATAGGAATCCTTGAGATCATATAATTCGGTGTAAAAGCAAACATAAAAACACTTAAGAAAATAACTACACAAAAAATGTAAATCTGAACACATCATAAACGCAATTCCCTAACCTCTTGGCATAAAACAACCACAGACAAATTGACGAACCGTATTAACAGTTCGTCAATTTGTCTGTGGTTGTTTTATAAGTAAATAAATTGGAGCTGGGATCCTCTCACTCAAACTTAGAAAAACAAATACAAATGGAGAGAAACTGATTCGCACTGACACTGTACGTGTGCAAACAAAAAGTAAGAAACGCGGCCATCAACAACATTTTTTTTTCGATTTAAAAAAAAAAAAAACAAGTGCGTACACTTGTCGGGAATATCGTTTCAATGACGTCATTTTGGTTTTTTCCAATCTATTTTACTCATCAACTTGAGAGAGAGATCTGCAATTATTTGAAAAGCTACTTAACTAATTTGAAATATTTGCATCATCTTTCTTTCTTTCTTTCTTTCTTTCTTTCTTTCTTTCTTTTCGTCCGCATTCTTTTTTTTTCTTTTCTTTTTTTTCTAGCGATTTTTTCTTTTTTTTTTTTTTTCTTTTGATTTTTGAATGGATTTTGCCTTCGATATGAATCATTTCCACTTTTATAGTTCAGATGAAGAAATACCCCATGAAAAAAATCTCCGTATACACGCGTGTGCGCTCTCTCTCTCTCTCTCTCTCTCACACACACACACACACACACACACACGGACACACTTACTCACGTACACGCACATACATGTGCACATCTGGTTATGTACAATTGCGCACATGCTAATATTCACGTGTACAATGCACACATTCAAACGTGTATATACTAATTAAAGTACACACACACACACACACACACACTTGCAATTAAAAAATTGTATATACGAGCAAATGTACACCAACACCAATGTACACCCAATCAAGCTCTCTCTCTCTCTCTCTCTCTCTCTCTCTCTCTCTCTCACGTCACCAGCCGGCAGAGTATATATTACGCCGACTGTATCATCTCTCCTGAGTATGACACTAAACTAGAGACCTGAGGGGAGTGAAGTCCCCTTTCATTACAATTACTCCCTTGTACACTCTGACCGGGAGTGGTAATAACTGTTAGGGTCCTATGTATGGGTGAAATAGATCTGTTTAGAAATTATTCGTATTCTATCGGACGGTCAGCAATAAAATGAAATAAAAAGAAATGAAATAAAATAGAATAGAATAAAACTTTTAAGCAACCACTACACAGAAAATGTAAATATAACCGTACAATGAACGCGATTCCCTAATTCCGAGGCAAAAAATAACTTGAGACGGGTTGACATGACATTAAAACCTATCTATCTATCAGTCTAACAATCTATTTTTTTTACCTTTGTTTGTCTCTATTACACACACACACACACACACACACACCACATAACATATTCGAAATAATAATATTCATAGGGAGGTACTATTTACCAACCCCTCCGATGGGCAGGATATGACACAAGGTCAATTTTTAAGCGGAGTTAAACAGGTTTGAATTCAGAGTTTTCCTTCTCCGAGACTAGTTGCCTCACCAAGGCTGAAGAACCTAGTCTGTCCTACTATTTATCCATAGCTGGAGGGAGAATAAGGGGGTTCATACCTTTCCCAAGGGTATTTGCCCGAAAGTGAACGTAATAGCGCGACTGGAGTACGAACTCGCGTACTACGATTCCGCAGTTCATCGCTTTAACCATTACACCACGAGGACACCCCCCATTACACCACGAGGACACCTATTTATAGGGAGGTACTGAGGTAAATGTAACTCCGAAAAACCTGTTTATAATCAATCAATCAATCAATCAATCTATCTATATATATATATATAAGGGTGCTCAATATCATTGATATACGATCTATGAATGATATTGAGCACCCTTATAAATATAACACACTATATGGCCCATATTCATATTTTTTGTGACAGAGTCAGTGCTGTAGTGTTTGGTTCTAGATAACGCCTAATAATATCTGCTTTGATTGCAGATAAAATTCTGCTTTTAATGTTTTTATTGAAAAAATTGTTAGGGCTTTAGATATTATCTGTTCATGTGCACATTGTACTTCATAGCACGATCCCATCTAACCTGTCAAACAAGTGCAGATTCTTGCTACTGTGTCACCTAGAATTTAATGCTAGTAAACCATTACTATTGAATTAGATTCTCACTGGGAGGCCAATACTTCTGGTTTTGGACCTAAGCTAAGCTTAGTGAATGATTGCTACTGTCTAATGCATAGAACAGAATTCCTGTCGGAAATTCAGCTACCCAATCCTAATAGTAAAGAGAGAGACATGGGGGGGGGTCTTTGAGTCAACTTGTTATTCATAGCGTGACTAACCATTAACGTGGTTCAAGTATGTGTCGTATTGAAGATTCGTTAACAAAAATTTCATGAAAGGAAAAATATTTTATAATTGATTGATTGATTTCAACGGCATATCTACCCGTCTGGGTTTATTTTATGCCGATTAGAGAATTGTGTCTATTGTACATTTATATTTACGTTTTTGGTTGATTGAATGATTTTTAACGGCATATCAAACCGTCAGGAGTTATTTCATACTGGTTAGAGAATTGTCTATATTGTAAGTTTATATTTATACTTTTGTGTAGCTAAGAATTTATTTATATTTCTTAATATTTCGTTCTAACGATATGTCAAAATGCTCTGGGATAGTTTTCAAATAAATAGTTTGTATTCTACCGATCATGTTTACATTTTTGATATAATTTTCTTTCTCTGAAGAAGTATAAAATGTCAACCATGTCGATAGTTTATAAAT